>KZ071960.1:263791-296518 GCA_002091845.1 Anopheles cracens | reverse complement strand
GACATCGATTCATCGTCTCCCTCTTCACCCTCACCGAAACCGATCTTCTCATCATCCTCGTCCTCGTCGTCCGACGGGAACAGCGTCACCGGTCCGTCCTGTTTCACCACCGCTTTCTTCTGCAGCTTCTTCAGCGTCGGCAGCTTGTAATCGCTGATCTTCTCCGAGTCCGTCGCCTGTCGGCGTTTCACCGATTCCGTCTCCTTCGAGACGCTGGCGTGGAACTTGGCCAGCGGGGTTCCCTCCGCACGGACCATCTCCTCCCAGGCCCGGATGCGGTCCGCCTCCAACAACGGGATGTTCACCTTGCTGCGGCGCTTCTCCATAAACTCGTAGTTCTCCATCAGCTTGTCGCTCAGCTGCTTAATTTTGCTTCCGTACTTGATCTTCTTGGTCGCCTTGGCGTACTGTCGCAGCTGCAGCACAATCGGCAGCACCATCTCGGGGAAGCTGATCGAGGCGGACTCGTTCGCGGCAAACTCCAACACCAGCTCGTACACCAGATCGATGACGGCGTCTTTGAAGGCGTTCTCCTGGATGTTCGCGGGCGAAAAGCGTAGCAGACAGGTCAGGTTGACCGGTCGCATCGATAGTTTCTTGTGGTCCTCGTTGAAACTGTGTGATCGGAGCACCTCTGCCAGGAACGGCAGCACCGGTATGAAGGTACCCGTTTTGGCACTCAGCTGGATCAGCATGCGGCAACAGTGGAAGCGGAGTGGGAAGTACTGCGCCGATGGTATAAGCTTGATAACACCGATCGCGATCGAAACGAACGGATAGATCAACGGTTCCAGGGCTCTACCGTGGGCGTGGGCCGCGCCGAGCACATCCGCCCAGAGCTTCATCGAGTTGATGTACTGCCAGTTGTAGATGTACTGCAAGCTATCCTTCTTCTGCAGGACAACGGCATTGCGCAGATGGATTGCCAACTGCCGGATGTACATGAACATGTGCTGATAGGAAAGGTTAAAGTTGAGCAGAAACATTTCCGCCAGCGAGCGACGCATGAAGTTAATGTTCGGGAGCGTGCTGGGCGAAACGAACTTCGTGTTCTTCACGTACGCCAGGTACATAGCCTTCAGCACGCTGCTCAGGAAGTGCGATTGCTGGGCGTGCGTAATCTTCAGGATGCACATGAACGCCAGCACACGGATCGTTTCCTCCTCAGCCGTACTCCAGATGACGATCAGACGCTTCAGGATCGGTTTCGTTATGTTCTGGTAGCAAACCAGGATCGACGAGAACTGGTGTAGATGCTTCAACAGCACGGACATGATGTGCGACGAGGACACGTTCTCGAGCAGATTGGTCAGATCGATCAGGTATGTCTTCAGGCACGCCCTAACCTTCTTGAACCGTCGATCGTTCTTTAGATCCTTAAATTGCCGCTTATCGTTCAGCCCGAGATAGTTACGTACGGCCGGTCCGAGATGCAGCACACACGTCTGTACGATTCCGTTGAAAAGGGCCGAACCTTCCACACGGTACGGTGGAATAACGCTCTTATCTCCCGTTACGGTGTAAATCGCAGAATTGAACGCCCTACAGATGTTCCGGATGGCGTTCACGTGCTTCAGCGGCACGGTGACGAGATGGTTACTCCACATTTTAAGCATTTTGAACGTAACCTTCCTACCCGGCGTACCATCTTCCTCAAGTTTGCCGTCTTCCTCCCCATCCTCATCGTCTTCCTCACCATCCTCGCCCTGCTCCTTCTCATCTTCATCCGGATCGAAATCACTCTCGTCACTGGCAACTTCCAGCTTATCGGGCAGCTCATGCACAGCTCCCTCCTCGTCCGACGCTGCTTCGTCGTCCGATTCATCGGAATCGCCACCCATCTGACCGAATTGCAAAAGCTTTTCGTCGTTTTTCTTCAGAAAGGCGAACAACTCTGGATCCGTTTTCTCCAGCCGGGCAAGCGCTTGCTGATGCTCTTTCTCCACTGCCTTTATACCGGACGCAGCTATGGAATCTTCGTCATCAGGCTGCTTTCGCTTCTTTTTCTTATCATTGCCGTTCTGTTCTACTTTTCCGGCAGTCGTTGGCCCTTTCTCGACTTTTTTCTTCTTTTTCAAACCATTCGAAGCCGGCAGCTGCTGTGTATCATCGTCGGAACTAGCACCATCGCCTTCCGGTGGGGCCAACTTGCGTTTCTTTTTCTTCTCCTTTACGTTCTGTTCTGAATCGTGATTTTCTGTTTTCGCTTTTTTCACCTTCACTGGGAGCTCTGGTTCTGGCGCTTCGTCTGTGGATTTTGATTTTTTCTTCGGCTTTTTCTGATCAACTCCGTTCGTCACCGGTTTCGGCTGTTCAGAGGTTTCGACAGGTTTCTTCACCTTCGCGCCGGCTCCGTCCTTCTTTTTGGTTTTAGCCTTTTCGATGCCGTTCGATTTGAGTTTGCCTTTCGGTTTCACTTCTGGCTCGTCGTCTCCAACCTCTGCATCCATGTTGTCCAAGAAGTTGTCCAAAGACATGTTCTGGAAGTCTTCCTGTTTCTTAGACTGTTTGACCTTCATTGTGGAACGATTGGAGGCTGCACTGGGCACGCAAACTACAACGAAAAAACTATTAAACTAATGGAAAATCGCGATTTTCTTCGGGTATTTTCCTCCGGCCGGTCGAACGCACTCGCACGTGTTTACCGTTTTGACGTTTTCCCACCAAGCATGCTTGTTTTGACAGCGCGAACGTCAAACCGGGTGGAACGTTGTGAACAATTGAAAATTACATTTTCAAAATAATATTTTTTACAAATTTATGAAAACTGTAATTTTATACATGCTTTATTCGTATGCCCCAAAATAAAACCGGTTGTATTACTCCCTTGGTAACAATAAGATGAAATATGAAAAACTTCACAAAATCATCATGACGGACTACTGTCAACAGTTCGATTTTCCTTTTGTTTTGCAAAACAACAAACGACCGTGAAAAACTTCACAAAATCATCATGACGGACTACTGTCAACAGTTCGATTTTCCTTTTGTTTTGCAAAACAACAAACGACCGCTCCCGGCAAATAGAATTAGATACTAGATTTATCAGCGAAACAAAGACGTATTACTTAAAGCTATGCTACCTCAACCAGGCCTGCGTCTTCTTCGTCAAACAGTTTTGCTGCGAAGGTAAAAATACATAACTTTCCACTATTATGCAAAATGACGCAATTTTCCTACACTTGCTTCTAGAACGTGCCGCAGCTATACTTCACCTTCCGACACAATTCGAACACAGTACAGCAATGTCGACCAGCGGGAAGTGGAAAATCTTTCCAAGCAGTCCACGGAATGGTGGGATCCGCACGGTCCGATTCGTGGTTTGCATGCGATGAACGCGCTTCGTGTGCCACTGATTCGCGATGGATTGATTGCAACCGGTGCCGTGGAGAAGGACCGGATTCAGAAGCCAAATGTTCTCGAAAGTTTGAACATTCTTGAGGTCGGCTGTGGAGGAGGAATTCTCACCGAAGCGCTCGCCAGACTGCACTCCACTGTGGTCGGTATCGATCCCAGCGAGCAGCTGATCGGGGTAGCAACAGACCACGCCAAAGATAATGCATCCTTGCGGAAGGCAAATATCCAGTATCACGTGGAAACCATTGAACAGCATGCTGCCAAGAATGCAGAACGATACGATGCCGTGGTAGCTTCGGAGGTGATGGAACACGTGAATGATAAGGCGGCGTTTATCGAGCAGTGTCTGGGTGCTCTTAAACCAGGAGGCTCCATGTTCATCACAACGATCAGCAAAACGACTCCTTCGTGGCTCGGTGCTATCGTTGCGGCTGAACAAATTTTCCATCTTGTTCCAGAGGGAACCCACGATTGGGATAAGTTCATTTCGCCTCTCGACGTCCAACGGATTCTCTCCAGCTACAATTGCAACACCATTCTGGTGCACGGAATGTTCTATCAATTTTGGTCAAACCAGTGGTGCTGGACAAAGAACACCGACATAAATTACGCACTTCATGCAGTTAAAATGAAGGAAACATGAAACATCCGTAGTGTGAATGAATATTAAACGATACATTTATCTCTGAAGGAAGCTAAATATTACAGTGTAATCCATTAAATCTACTTTTGCTTTGAACCCTTTACCAGCGGTCTGTGCTGCAGTCTCTTTTTGTGATTGTCATACTTCTTATTTATCGTCTGGACCACATTGGAGTAGAACTTAGCCATCTCTGCGTCCGGAACGTCCTTTTCCATCTTCGCCTGCCGGGCAGCTTCCTGCCGTTCTCGTCTGTCCACATCCACACCCGACTCGATTTCGAGAATTCGTTCAATCTCCGGATTCATCCCACCGTAGCTGACGCGGCCTTCGATCAGATTCTCGCATGGAACGTAGCTGGTTTCGATTACGTATTTCACTGTTTCGTTTAACATTTTATCCGTGATTTCGCTCGCATATAGTGCCCTGGAAGAGATATGTAGACATGCTCAGCTTAGCCGTAGCGATTTTTTTACCCGTAGGTTAACTGTTCTTACCGTCCCTTTGCATCGTCCGCTTGTTTGTCGAGTTTCTCTTTCGTGCGGGACATGAATTTCATCTGCAAAATTCCTTTCGAAAGCTGTACTTTATTCATTTTTGTGGACATTTTGATGCTGGTTTCTGTAGCACAACCGCACTGCACGAACGAAGACAGACCAAAGAGCAACAGAAGCAAAACATAAACAAAACAAACACATGTGCTAAGATGACAGTGCACTGCACGAACGAAGACAGACCAAAGAGCAACAGAAGCAAAACATAAACAAAACAAACACATGTGCTAAGATGACAGCTTTGACAGTTGCGAACCGGTTTGAACCGGTTCGATTGCAGAAATGTTTTCAAATGTATAAAACTCGCTGAAATTTCAACATTAAATTCAATAAATTAGAATATCGACCAATGATTAATTTTAATCAAGTAGCAACACTCGCTTAAGTGCATATTTTCTTGTTAGAAAATTTGAATAATCTGTCCAACGGCTGTCATTTTACACCTGACGTCTACAGCCAAAACAACAGTGCGACTTCATAAACGATAACAGGGCCCGTAGAACGCAAGACGCAAAGAAATTCCGATGTACAGTGAAAAAGGATCTCGTAGCAAATAGAAAGTGTATTGCGGTAAAGGATTTGAATGCACCATCCTTTAAAGTGTGCATTACAATGTTTGGTTTCGGGAAGCCAGCGCCACCGAAGCGTGAACGCAAGCGGGATCCTTCCGAGGTAAGTGGTCAGCGAGTCTGGTCGAGCCAGCTGGTGTATTAGTCATCGTCATCCTAATGCGCTTTTCCTTTGTGTCTGGCCAACCCGCACAGTTTGGAATCTTCGGAATATCGGACGATGCGGCAGGCCTCGGCGACGATGGGGACGATGGAAGTGATGCTGATGACGACGCGTTGGAGGCCGAGTTGGCGGCTATTACGGCCGGATTGGGTGGTCTCGGGAAGGCAAAACCGAAACCCAAAGCGAAAGGCATTGTAGCACCACAGGAGCTGGATGCGATGGTGGCGGCAAGTTTGCGCGATGTTGGCAGCGATGACGACGATGATGGCGATGATGATTCCGACTTGCTGGATGAGCTGTCCGCGATTACCGGAGGAACTGTGGTTGCAGATGAAGAGGACGTTGAAGATAAACCCCCTGTGGTTGCTCCGCGAAAAAGCTCATCAAATGGAGATTTAGTTACGCTTATAAAATCACGCATCACGATGTACACGCACGCAGAGGACGGTGCGAAGAAAGCAGGTGATTCCGGAAAGGCGAGGCGGTTTAATCGCGGTCTCAAAACACTCAAAGATCAGTTGAAGATGGTCGAAGCTGGCAAGCCGGTGGATCAGAGTGAAATTCCACCCGAAGTGAGTGTTAAACTAGCCGCACCAACTAAAGATCCAGCAGAGGATGCTCCGAAGCCTAGCACAGCTCCGCTTCGTCCAGCTCCACCTCCACCGGCAGCATTATCTTCGCCTAGCACCGATGGACCTGGACCGTCGCGAGTTTCCGCACCACCAGTGCCTCCGAGACGCGAATCAAAACCTCCTTCGAGTCCTGCACCGGTCTTACAAGAACAGGCTGCTCCGGAAAACCCCAAGCTAAGCCTTTTGAACGAACGAAAGCAACTGTACAAGCAGGCCGCACTTAATGCGAAGAAAGCAGGCAATAACGAACAAGCGATGGCGTACGTGAAGATACTGAAGCAGTTCGATGTGGTGATCCGGGCGATGGAGAGCGGTGAGGAGGTCGATCTGAGTCGGATGCCACCACCGCCGAGTGAGCAATGCGTCGTTGCCCAGCCCAGCCAACCAGTAGTGCCTTCCGGAAGCAAACCGAAAGAGGAGGAAAAAGTGCAGAAGGAAGCGGAAGTGCCTACGCCCTCACCTTCCGAGCAACCGGGTGGTGAAGAAAACGAAGCGGAAGAAGAGGAAGACCTTATCCAAGCCTCGACTGTCCTCGAGGCGTTGGAGCAGCGACTGGAAAAGTATAAGTCTGTTGAGCAAGCGGCTAAGGACGAGGGTAACAGTTCGAAGGCACGTCGGATGGGACGAATTGTGAAGCAGTACCAAGATGCAATCAAGGCACACAAAGCAGGCAAACCGATTCCAATCGATGAGCTACCGACTCCACCCGGCTACGGTCCAATCCCCGTCGATGGTCCTCCGCAGCCACCGGTGCCAGCGGCGTCTAAAAAACCCGCTCCATCCATACCACCGAAACCTCAAGCCACTTCGCCAACCGTGCCGGATCCAGCCCCGGGGACGAGCAAAGTTTCACCACCCAAGCCGACGACTCAGTTCGACAAACAGCTCAACCTTCTGCTGGAGCGACATCGGGAGTACAAGCAGGCAGCGATCGACGCGAAAAAGGCAGGCGACTTGGATGAAGCGAAGGAATATTTGCGAGTGTTCAAAGGGTTGGAGAAATTGATTGAAGTAGCCCGTGCCGGAGGCAGGGTCGATCTCACTACGATCCCGATTGCACCCGCGAAACGGAACGCCCTCGAGGCGTCCTTTACCATCGTAAACGAGGAGGACTGTGGGCAGGCGGGTGGCCGTGAGCCTGTGGAGGTCGGCCACGATGTGGACAGCGACACACGCATCAGGCTCGAGGAGCAGCTGTCGAAGCAGTTGATCATCTGCCGGAACACGCGTGACCACCATCGGGCGATGGGTGACGTGGCCGGTATGAACAAGTTCGAAAATCTCGCCCTCAACGTGCAGAAGGATCTGGATCTGGTGCGGTTGGGCCATCGGCAGGGTTTGCCGCTGCCGAAATTCCACTACGAGAAACTTCAGTTCAACGTGGTGAAGTGTCACACCGACCTGTCGGACAATGAGGTGGAAATATGTGTGGTGCGGGGCATAAATTATAACGTTCCGAACCCGAAGGATGTGGATACGTACGTGAAGTTTGAGTTTCCCTATCCGCAGGTACGTACTGTTGCATTGTTCGTTTTTAGTTTTGCCTTTTCTCATATCAACTGCAATACAACCTTCTCCACACAGGAGGATCCACTGAAGGGCAGGACGAACCTCGTAAAGGATACTCACAGCCCGGAGTACAACTACCAGCAGACGTTCGAAATTCAGCGCAGTCAGCGAAACTGTCAACGTATCTTCAAGCGCCATGCGGTGAAGTGCGAAGTCTATTCGAAAGGGTAAGCAACAGACGATTGATTATTGCACAGCTAAGCCGCATGTGAAAACACATCACTTCCCTACAGCAAAACCCTTCCCGTACCACTTTTTCCAATGCTTTTAGTCGAATGTTTGTTATAGACCATAACAATGGATATTTAACTGCCAACTGTAGTATCATCTTTACCTACCAAAAACTTTACTTGAAACATATTTGTCTAGCTAAACCCGTCTTGTGGTATTCAGTACCTAATCGCATATTTTGTGTGATATCAACCTAGATGGAGGAATTGGCCTAGTGATTGATTCGAAGAGTCAAATCGATTTGAAGAGTGAATCGGCTATTTATGTGTTGATGTATGATTCTTCGATTGATTTTTGATTGACTTACGATTCATCTCTTTTCGCGTTTCCTTTGTCAGTCGGATCGTTTTGATTGAGTGATGATTTGTTTTTTTTTTATTCACGTTAACGGTGTTTGAAGTAAATTTCTTCGGTCTATTATATAGAAATGAAATGTTATTGTTTTAATACACCATTTTCGAGAATAATTCAGTGCATTTTTCCATAACAGCAGTATAGTAGTAGCTCGTTTGAATAGATTTCCAAACTATCCTTATCCTGTAGGGCTTGTATTGCTTTCCCGAACATATAAACCCTGGCATGTTGTCCTATTTCAGCGTGTCCCAGTACAACAAGACTCCGCTAATGCCAAGTAGGGAAGCCTTTATTTTATATCGTATCTTTTTCTTCCTCTTTCATTTGATCGCGGGTATGCGTTGTGCTACACCATGTGTCTCTCACTCGTATGGGGGGGATTGTATGCCAACGCTCGCGTGCATATCTACATATCCGCCTGGTGCATTGCACGTGTTCGATGTCATTCATGCTTGTGTATGCGTGCGTATGCATTTGTGTTCGTTTTGCTTGTAATGATGGTGATTCGCCCGCGCCTATAGCTGCCGCTGTTGCTGTCACGGTGCATCAACTGGACTTTTCTCCTGTTTCAGTGGTTTCCTCCGCTCGGACGTGCTGATCGGTACGGTGACGGTGAAGCTGCAGCCGCTGGAGACGCAGATCGAAATCCACGATTCATTTCCGGTGAGTAGCACCAGCACCAGCAGCATTTCGCTTGTATTCCCCAACCGGAATCTCGATTCTCACGGCACCGCTCATGGCGGGTGTTTCGCTCGTTTCAGCTGATGGACGGTCGGCGGACGGTTGGTGGCAAGCTCGAGGTCAAAATACGTGTTCGTAATCCCATCCTGACGAAGCAAATCGAGCAGATTAACGAACGCTGGGTGGTGTTCGATTCCTAGGCACACTTCCGGGTACGACGAATGACTTTCACGCTCCGTTCCGGCGGAGTTTGGGATTATGTTTAACCAGTGCCGTGTTTGTGCTTGCGCGTGTATAGACAGAGACAGAGACGTATCAAAATGCAACAACGAAACGCTTTGTGCGGCGGATGGTGCGAAATGTAGTTGAATAAATTAAACTGGCTACTCGGTCGGTCGGTCGTGCCCAGTCCGGGCAGACATTTTCGGGTTCGAATGTTAGAATGTGATATTAGGCGCAAAACTCCAAACTCCTAGCGCAGGGCTGCATGGAGGGCTGTTGATGATGGTATCAATTGAATGGACAAGACCGTGTTAAATTGCAAGCAAACTACGAGCTAACGACGTATAACGTAGAGTTTTTAGGGCGAAGTATCCGAACACAAAGTGCACGTGTTGCGGTTATGTTACAGTACGGTACGCTTACGGTTCAATTAGTTTGTTTCGGTTTAAAGCTCCAGAACTTCAAAGAAGAGTGTTCGAAATCGTTCAATCCAAATCACACGCACGAACAAGAGTCTCGTTAAGCTTTCACAACCATTAGCTACGCTAATCTGTCCCGCTTTTATGCTACATGCATTCAGAAATTCGGTTTAATCGGCTTGTTGTGTGATCGTGAAAATATTAAATTGAGTTTCATCTCCTTATTTAATTAGAATGTGATTCATCATTGTCTGGGGTATACTCGACCTGCTGCGTGTGGGTTTCAAAAGACGTTTTCAGAACTAATCAAATAAACTGGCATAATCAAAGGTGAAATAAAACTATGCAATACGTTATTGGAGGGTGTACGTAATGTGTTATGTTCCGAAAATCGAAAATTGTTCTTTTAAATAGTTCCAACGCTTATTCATTAACATCCCTTAGCGCCATGTCTCGATGGGTGACAGAACTATAAATTCACTTATAGTTTTTCGCGATTTGTACGCTCCTCTAGTAACCTTTATTGAAATTTTAAACACCTTTAACCTTGTAGGGATTGAGTTGTGGACATTCGAGTTCGTTTGAGTTCAAGAAGGCAATCGAATAGACCTTCAATTTTAAATATTCAGGTTTTAATATAACGTGTTTTGAATCTTAATTTATTGTTCAAATATATGTGTAACATATTTGCGTTCAACTCAAAACGTTTTTGAATATTTCTATAACGGCACCGCTCATGGCGGGTGTTTCGCTCGTTTCAGCTGATGGACGGTCGGCGGACGGTTGGTGGCAAGCTCGAGGTCAAAATACGTGTTCGTAATCCCATCCTGACGAAGCAAATCGAGCAGATTAACGAACGCTGGGTGGTGTTCGATTCCTAGGCACACTTCCGGGTACGACGAATGACTTTCACGCTCCGTTCCGGCGGAGTTTGGGATTATGTTTAACCAGTGCCGTGTTTGTGCTTGCGCGTGTATAGACAGAGACAGAGACGTATCAAAATGCAACAACGAAACGCTTTGTGCGGCGGATGGTGCGAAATGTAGTTGAATAAATTAAACTGGCTACTCGGTCGGTCGGTCGTGCCCAGTCCGGGCAGACATTTTCGGGTTCGAATGTTAGAATGTGATATTAGGCGCAAAACTCCAAACTCCCAGCGCAGGGCTGCATGGAGGGCTGTTGATGATGGTATCAATTGAATGGACAAGACCGTGTTAAATTGCAAGCAAACTACGAGCTAACGACGTATAACGTAGAGTTTTTAGGGCGAAGTATCCGAACACAAAGTGCACGTGTTGCGGTTATGTTACAGTACGGTACGCTTACGGTTCAATTAGTTTGTTTCGGTTTAAAGCTCCAGAACTTCAAAGAAGAGTGTTCGAAATCGTTCAATCCAAATCACACGCACGAACAAGAGTCTCGTTAAGCTTTCACAACCATTAGCTACGCTAATCTGTCCCGCTTTTATGCTACATGCATTCAGAAATTCGGTTTAATCGGCTTGTTGTGTGATCGTGAAAATATTAAATTGAGTTTCATCTCCTTATTTAATTAGAATGTGATTCATCATTGTCTGGGGTATACTCGGCCTGCTGCGTGTGGGTTTCAAAAGACGTTTTCAGAACTAATCAAATAAACTGGCATAATCAAAGGTGAAATAAAACTATGCAATACGTTATTGGAGGGTGTACGTAATGTGTTATGTTCCGAAATAATAAACTGGCATAATCAAAGGTGAAATAAAACTATGCAATACGTTATTGGAGGGTGTACGTAATGTGTTATGTTCCGAAATAGGAAAATTGTTCTTTCAAATAGTTCCAACGCTTATTCACTAACATCCCTTAGCGCCATCTCTCGATGGGTGACAGAACTATAAATTCACTTATAGTTTTTCGCGATTTGTACGCTTCTCTAGTAACCTTTAATGAATTTTTAATGACCTTTAAACTTGTAGGGATTGAGTTGTGGACATTCGAGTTCGTTTGAGTTCAGGAAGGCAATCGAATAGACCTTCAATTTTAAATATTCAGGTTTTAATATAACATGTTTTGAATCTTAATTTATTGTTCAAATATATGTGTAACATATTTGCGTTCAACTCAAAACGTTTTTGAATATTTCTATAATATTCGATTCTAAGGCAAGAAAACGATACAAAATTCTTTTTCTTACATTTCTAGCAGAAAAAAACATAATTGACTAATAAATAAGATTGCTATAAAGCGCTATGCAAATTTCTTGAAAAATGTTGCCTATAATGGCCGTGATATGTTGCCATGCCTATACTTTTTGCCTGTAAAACGTCCCTCGCAAAAATCTATAAAAATATCGAAAAAAAAGAATTGGCCCATAACGTTTGTCCCCGAAACGATGGCCATCTGTCTGCCTCACGCGGCACACTTCTCTGACGCTGACAGCCTACGTAACCATTCACCTCCAGTTAGCCTACTGAGCGGAAATGCAAAACTCGCTACTTCCGTTTCGTTTCCCGCATGTCACCGTGAGCGTTGCCGATTCCAAAGAACCGGCGCCAGCTCGTTCGATTTCGATTCGACGGGTGTTCCACCCCTCCCTAAAACTAAACGCACGCACGCAAACACACACGGTCGGTCGGGGTCACACTTGCGTGGCAAAAGATCTGCCCGTGTCAGTTCGTCCAATTCCACGAAAGTCCACTTCCTTCCGGCCTGCCTGGGCGGCTTCGGTGGAACGTGTCACGGTGTTGCGGAATTGTGCCTATAGCCGGCCGCCGCCGAGCGATATGTTGAGGCACATGCCGAACGTCAGCACGCCGATGAAGCAGACGAGCACGAGAAAGCACAGATAGTGGGCGCTGACGGGCATCCGGAACAATTTGGCTGACATCTTCAGCGAGGACGCGTACAGCAGCACCGTGTTCAGGTCCTCGGACGACGTGTTTCGGTGCACGAACGGACGGATGCTTATCAGATGGCCGCAGGATTGCGTCTGCCGGCAGGTGACGGTCAGGCTGGCGGCCTGTGGAGAGAAGCAGAGGTTCGGGATGAATGGATGGGTGCAGAGGGCCATTCTGCGTTCCGGTGGTGGGATTTTTTTTCCTCTGTTATATCTCTGTTCCTGGTACGCGGAAAGGTGGACGTCAGACACGGGGATGATCCAGCAATGGTAACGCTCCCCGGTGGACATAAATGGGTGCCTGTTACTCCGTTTCATTAACTGCATAATTAAAGCGCGCCATCGGAAATGTGGACGTGGCAGTTAAACGGTACCAGGAACAGGTTATCATATTAAATCGATTTTAATTATTATTCGCTCGCTGTTCGGGGTATGCGATGCGATCTCACAACGAACGAAAGGACAACGCTGGAATGCGTTCCGTTTGAAGGTGCTCAATTAGCGGGAATGTGGCTGCTTTCCAAGTACAACGCCCAAACGATGAAAACGGAGCGTACGCGTACATATCATATCCTCCAAAAACGGCGCAACTGACCATCGGACTTGGAGGCTTGGAGAACGCCCCACGCGCATCATATCATATCTCCCGAGTCACGTAGTAGGTCATGTAGAAACGCATCGTTCCGCAAGCTGTTCTTGGAAGCACAAGCAGAACAAAGCAACCGATGCAATCCAATGCGGAAATATGACGGAGCATTTGTTCGCGCTTTAGGGCACCACTGGAATTGCTGCGGTGATTCGTGCGCGTACAATCGTTTTTGACTTTTGTGCAACAATGTGCTTTTATTGAGTGTGTTAGCTGGGAGTAACAGAGTCGTGATATGGACTTCTTTTGTGCTTTATGAGTTTCCAAAAGTCTTCTTTCTAGGCCTAACGGATATTGGTAGGAGAGGCATAGGAAAAAGCTTCTCTTCCTCTATTCCCGTTGAGATTTGAACCAGCAACGATTGGTGCGTCGAGCCGTGCGTTTACACACGACTCCAGTGGGGGCCACCGTTTGAACCGGCAATAAAATTCAATTACGTTCTTCCATTGTAACCTCCCCCCAGCAGCACCGGCTGATGCAATTTCCCCTAAACCAAACCACGTAAATTACTAGTCGAATTACTTAACCCGGTGGTTCACAAACATTATGCTAATGGGTGCACGCTGCCAAAACGCGCCCATGCACGCGTGGCACAATGACCGTTCGGCAAAGGCTGGTTTGGTTGATTAATTTTCAAACTACAATGAGCCTACAATGGCTGAGAGACACCGGCCAATATTTAATTGCGTGCCAGTATGAGGTGCCCGTAGCTGCGCAGCCACCATGCAGTATGCGTGGCCCCCGGGGAAAGGCCTCCCTCCGCCGGACGAGCCGGCCCAAATGGATTCGTTTAATTAGCTATTAATTAGTCAGCGCCATCATCGCGATATTGGGTGCCCTTCCGAAGGACGAAACCCGGTGCCCAATCGGTCATCCCTGGCGCGTATTAAATGCGCGTTTTGTAGCGTGGTGAGCTGATGCGATGAGTGCAGTAAACCTCTACTGCATTTTGTGTAGATGCAGGCGTGGGTTGTATGATAAAAACGAGCGCAGCCGGGATCCTCTTTAGGGACAAACCACTCGCTATGCAAATTCAATACGGCCAACAGTTTCGCCCGGATCCGATCGAAGCCACCCGATGATCGCAGCAGTAAAACACCGAAAATGGCCTTTTGAATGAGATGCGGGCCTCAGGGTGGCCGGTTTAGGGCGGAGTGTTGGAGAAAATGGTTTTTGGTGGGTTATAGGTTAGGTTGCGGGAGGAGCCCGCGTGATGAGTGCGCATCGGGTATACAGTCACACAATTAGAGATAATTTATGTTTGGACAACTCGGGACAGCTGAATGCGAACTGTGTAAAACGAGACTAAGCTGCCAGAAATTAACTCATACAGGAGCTTTGGGCCGGATCGATGTGAAATGCAATTTTCGTGCTCTATTGAATCCATTCATTGATTTAATTACTTGTATTGTTACACGCATTTGAATGACATATTCGATGACACTTTGAGGCGGGTAGTGAGTTCTTCAAACAACGCTACACGTTCAGAATGTGAAGCTCCACATCTCAATCTACGTACAGGGCTGATGCCATCAAACGCTCCCGCAGCGGTTAGTGCATCAAACATCCTCTAATCAATCTACATTGCGTACGAGTGGCGCAGCGGATTTTCATCGAGCTGGAGCCCAATTTCAACGTGCGCTTAAGCAGCCCGCTAATTGCACGCAAGCTACACCACACCCAGCTTGGATGGGTGCGTATGCAAGCCCTGGTGGATCAAGCCAAATCCCCACGGGACGGGTCACCGGGTCAGCAGCGGCAGCAGCAGCAGGCAGACGTTGCGGGTTCTTGTGATTAGATGATCCGACCGGATTACAGGGCGGCTTAAAGGCGAACACTCACCTGGAAGAACGGCATCAGCGCGATGACCAGCCAGAGCAGGATGTTGGCGAGATTGGCGGTGAATATGTTAATCGGGCAGGCCGTCATATCGCGGAACAGATGCGCCACGCCCGAGACGGCGTAGCTGAGGTTCAGCACGGTGAGGCTCGCGACCGGCAGCGAGATTCTCGTGTTCAGATGGTGCAGCAGCTTCCGAAACTCGCAGATTTCCTTTTTGTTTTTTGTTGTTGTTGAGAGGCGCAAAAAAAGGATGTATTAGAGAATGGGCTCAGAGCTTTTGAAGAGGGTTTCGCGTGTGGTAATAGCCGGAACGAGACTAGAGAGACAGAGGGATCCCATGACGGTTGCTCAAGCATCGTTCATGTAACCACCCAATCGGGTTCAGTGTCCATGGTAAGCACAGCGGCCGGTAAAGGATTAGGCAAATTTTAATCCTAACAACCCGTTTGCTAGCTATTCACGTTCACGCCACGGGCACGTTGCGATGAAGGTGGAAACGCATCACGCAACAACGTGAGCTGGTGATGCGTTAAATGCGCTTAGCTTTAGTGTTGTGTAAGTATGGCAATAACTATGTTTAGAGATGCATACATCTGTGAATTTTTGGAGAGTAAATAAATGTATCATAAATCAGAAAGATCTTCAAATGTCTCCAGTTATGCAAATTGCATACTTTGCGGCGCGGAGGTACTTATCTAGCGCAGGTACGACTTGCTACATTCCTAAAGCATTGTTATCACTTTACTGGTGCTATAAACCATTTAAACCCCTCGTAGCAGCTCAAACAGCGACGTAAAATTTCACAGTTTTATATTAAATTCCGACCAGCGTGGCCGCCTAGCCCGCGTATTCAGGTGGTTCTTTAAGGCAATAAATCATGCAGCGAAAGCTACAAATTGCTTTCCGCACACAGCGAACGCTGGCGTGGGATTTCGTGTCATGTTTTTGGAATGTTGCGCGCTGCCTTTCTCCACCAATCTGACGCCCCTGCCCTTCCAGAACCAATTAGCGGGCATATTTATGAATCCATCTATCGTCCGAAACAGCTCCCGGCATGTTCGTTACAAATCCTCGGCAATCCTCGGGCACCGTTCCGTGCCGTTGCAACATCCCAGGCGGTTGAGTGCGCAGCGGCTCGCAAAGAATTTCCCAAACACGTGACGACGCAGCACAAAGCCACACGCCGTACGCGGCTCGAGGTGCTCGATCTGTTGATTTATTTATTCGATAGATTATGATAGTGATTATGCGGAAAATATCTATAATTGAATGGTCGAATTAGCGCCTTCGACCACAGCGGGCAGCGGACGGGCGTATCCAGCGCTTCTCCATTGGAGTACGATGAAAATGGAATCGTTTGTCTCCGCCCGGCCTCAGCGTCGGACCAAATTTTCCACCACAACCTGCAACAGCGCACGTTAATTACTATCCGCCGAAGCGAGTGCGATCGCGCAAAGCCACACCGCGGCCGCGTTTTGCGCGCTAGGCGATCGTTTGTAATGAGAAAATGTGTTCGGGGAAAGTTGCGATAAATTTTCCGCCAGGGCAAATTAGTTGCCTCCCTGCTCTGGAGCAGAGGGGCAGAGGGCACTTCCGGGCCGGACACGAATGCACCCATGTACACGATGGCACCCATCGATGGGCGAGGCATACTTTTGCGAAGCATGCATTTAATTGAATTCCTGCACCCGGCCGGCCCTGAGGAATATTTATGCCGATTATTGCGGGAGATTTTTGGTACGACCGGGGCGATGTTTTCGATTGTTTCCGGGTGGGGGTTTTCCTGAAATCACACCAATCTTGTGTGTGTTCGTGTGCTGTAATGCTCGCGGTATGGACCAAGCTTAACATCTTTCCCAATGGAGTCGTTCAGATGTGATAAGTTTGAAATAGGCCTCTGTTGAGAAAATTTCTTGCAGAATAAAACTCAACCACAGCACTGAGAAAACGTGACCAATGTAAATCCATTGACGCGTAATTTATGTACTGTCGGAGGGTTCACTCAAGCTCCATTACCGTTGGAGCTCGTGATGGGAATCGGTCACGGCCATCATTTTACGGCCCATGCTTACTCCTGCCAATGGAGAGCTGCTGGCTTTCGAAGAGCTCTTCGTTGAGGGCCGTTTGCGGAGAACGAGCACTATCGGAGAAGTATCTGGAAAATCTGATACGTTGGCAGTGGCTACTGACCCAGATATTGGGCGGTCGCACAAATCTACCGTGCATTGATCCAGTGTGCGCGTATCGGATATCGATGCTAATAAATTATTCATCGATTGTTTTTGACAGCGGTCTATTTTGGAACGGAAGCATTCCATTCATTTGGCCTTGAATTCATTCGGTGGTAAGCGGTTCATCTTTATGTTTCTATGTGATTGGTTGACAGTCGAGATGGCCAATCTATACACTTGAACATCTTAAGTGTCTAACATAACCTCAAAACTGATTTAAACTGAGTATTTGCTACTCTACGATATTTTAAAACCTCTCAATCAAAGTAGCCTATACATACATTGGTTGCTATAGCATTCTGTTTTGAAGAGTTTCCACTGATTTGAGCTCATTGTTTCGAATGTTTTGCACAAAATCCGCTCCACCGACAAATTCTAGTTTGCCTCTAATGAAGGCCTATCGAAGTTCGTCGAATGCCTAGTACCGTAGCTGTTAGAAATTTCAATTATAAATCCAATTTCAGCCGGAGTTCGAAGTTTGTTAGTGTTGAACTAAATACGGACAAATGCGAAATTTGCACAGTAAATGAAAGGCTTTCGAAAGCAAAGTTAATTAAAAATGTTTCACTCAATCACTGAACTCCATGCCAATTTCAATCACTCTTTACACCACGGACTAGCTGCATTCCAATGTCCTCTAGCCTGCTGCAATCCAGCCCCAACTCATCCGGTAGTATCGTTTCTTTTTTTTTTGCTGCCCCTTCAACTTCATGAAATAAACGAAACACTGATAATACAGCAGCACAATGCCACCTCCATTATCTCTCCATGCGGGCAGGGCTAGAGCAAAACAAAGCCAAACCATACGAACGAAAAATGCGAAAAATAAATTGCACCGAACTCGAATCCGTTTGGAATCCTTGTCGCCCGGTAATTGGAATACATCGATACTCGTTACAGGGGCTGGGCCACGTGCGGCGATGGGATTCTTCGGGACACAAGCCACACAAGAATCCGTGCTGGACTTACTGCATGTACGAATTGAACGTAAATGATGCCAGGACACGTGGTGATAAATCTGCTTTTGCACACAACCCTGAGGCGCGGCGGCGTGCTGTGAATCTTATTTATGTTTCCATTACACACCGCGAGATTGGAGAGAAAGCTGGGTGGTTTTACAAGAACTGACACGCGATAGGGGCTCAAGGGGAATGGCCCAAACGAACCTTTATTTGACTTGCATCAACCACTCACCCGCATCCAGTTCAGCGGCTCGATCGTGTGCAGCAGCAGCTTCTCCTTCAGCGCCTTCAGATAGCAGCGCAGCAGATAGCACAGCAGGCTGTAGCTCACGATCACCACCATCTGCACGAAGTCGTGGCACATGAGGGTCGTGGTGAGCGCCCAGCTCAGTACGAACGCCGTGCGGGGCCACAGGGCCAGCCCGCTCGTCCACTGGAAGGACGAAAAGCGCTCGACCACGCTGACCGCGTCGACGTACAGCGTCCCGAGACTGTAAGCGCTGGACAGCGCGAACCAAACCAGCCCGAGCCCAATGTACAGCCAGAGCGTCATCACCAAGCGGCGCGGCTTCGCGCTCAGGATGAAGACCTGCCAATGAGGAACCAATCTGAATCTATAATGTGGCCCGATATCCAGCAAGTTAATCAATTTCGGGAGCGCTAATTTCCCGTCCGTCAGCGTTTAATGGATTTTTTGTTTTTTTTCTCCCATTTATTTCGACCGTTCGTTCGGCTTTTCCGGAGGAAAATTGTTTCACATCGGGCCGCCGCCGGCCTTCCGTGTTCGGATAAATCGTTTAAATGATGAATGATGTAAAGTGGCCGGAAGGATTTTCGGTGTTGTAAAATATCCGCAAAAAATGGTCCACCACGCGCGCGAAAAATATCGAATTTCGTGGATGTATGAGGAGCTGAATGAGATTACTGCTTGAGCCAGGTATGGAGGGCGATGGTATATAATATTAAAAAGAGATGATGCATGACAACATTCCTGTGCAAAAATATTTCAATTTTTTATGGTGCATATGGAATTTGATTAAAGATTCACGCGAATTTTAATGCGATACACGGAAATAGTTAACGACTTCGTCTCCTAAGCCGAGGAAGCTTCTCAGAACCAACCCGCAGTGTGATGGCAAAATCTGTCCCACACATTCGCGGCGACAGACACACGTACCCGTTCGACGAGGTTCTGCAGCTGTTCGTTGTCGGCGAAGCGGTAGATGAACACCGCCAGCACGAACCCGTTCAGATGGAGCAGCGCCGGGATGAGATAGATGAACATGGCCTCACCGGAGGCCAGCAGTCCGAGGTGTCCGGGGGCGCTTCCGGCCGGGACCGCTTGTTCCCGGAACGTCCAGTTGGGAGCTGGCGTCAGCGGTTCGGGGGCCACCGTGCTCGTTGTCGACCATTGAATCGGCTCGATGACTCCATGGTCTCGTCTGGAAAGAGAGTGTTGTTTCAAGCGTGCAATGGAAATAGAAAACAGTTCCCGGCCCCGGGTATGTTTGTTTTAATTGGCGAGTTTAGTTTGTGCTACTTTCAACAACAACAACCACAACAACAACAGCATGAACTCGGGCAATTGGAGAGCATTGCGCTCCAAAGCCGATCGTGCATGTTTTGCCCGTTTTATGTTGTAGTTTCGCAACTGAAACATGGCTTGCTCATAAAAAATCTAAAAAATGCATGAAAGCGAGAGAGAGAGAGCGAAGTTGAGATTTACAGTATGCGCTAGTTGTGATGCCGTTTTTCATGTGAAATTGTATGTTTTGGACGACAGCAAATCCTGTTCAATAAAGGACAATATAGGATTCAGCCATGAATTAGGTTGTCAAAAATGCCAGTGTGCGCTCGTAGCACAACAAATTGTACTGCAGTTTGTTACCGGTGAGATAAACAACTTGATAAGGCCTGGAATTGTCCAAAACCATCACCTCTTCAATGCGTTCTAAATCGCTCCTTTAAAGCTAATCGTGCTTTTACACTTTCATCCCACTCCCATTTGCGAAATGATAATAATCGTTTTGAAAATCGCTTACCAAGCACAACAACTCATGATAATTGCTGGATTTGCAGTGCGATTGCAGGCGATTTGTGGACGATAATATCGGGTAATCACTTCGAAATCTCGCAACCGAGCATCGAGCAGCCCGATCCCCACTAACGATCAAAGAAGCGCTTTACGCCGGAGAATGAATTGGACCGGTTGACCATTTACTGCCCAGGGGGACACAGTTTCGCACCCATCAGGGAGGAGGGAAGAAAAATATGGTCGTTTATTGAAACGTAAGCAGAATCCTCAGCTCGAGAGCTCGTGAAGAGGAAACGCTTTCCACGAAGGACGTCCCGACGCGTTACGGGCAAGTGAAAATGAAGCCACACGCAGACACACCGACGGGCAAACCTGCCGATGGAAATGAGCAGATCAAACCGGACCGCTTAAAAGCGTGAAGCGAAGGCAGCGCACGAAAAATCTGATCCCACCCGGGTGAACTTGGGTGACGAAAAAGAAAAGGGACGAAAAAAGAATGGAATCTCCACCGGAGACAACTTCCAACATTTCGCCAGCTTGTCGTGCTCCAACTGTGCGGCTATGGTACCATCGCGGCGTTGTTGTGAGCAGATTGGAAAGACCCTTCTCTCTCCCCCCCAACTGGAGGATTCGATCCCGTACCGTCTGGTGACTTTTTACGATACGACTTTTTGATGTTTCATGTTTGCAGCAAATTAAGCAACCGGGCGCCAATTTGCACCGTTTCCGAAAACGGGTTCGGGTTATTGCCGTGGTCGATGCAAGGGTTTGGATGCAACGGGGAGCGAATTCGGATCAGTGCTTCTAAATCCATCCATCAGGGGGGCGATTTTGTGGGGCAATTTACTTTGCAGCAAGCTGTTTATTCGTTCGACGATTGCTTGTTCTACTTGTTCTACTGGTTTGCCGTTTGACGTTTATGACCTGTCATTGAGCAGTCAACTGTCAGCGCCATCTGTTTGCATAACTCATGAAGCACATTCTACAATTTGCAGAAAAGGCTACTAGATTGACGTATCTGTATCTGTGGAGAATTTAATGTTTGGTCCTTGTTTTGTCATTTTGTCAAGTGAACTTTTTACATTTCAAGTAACTCTTACAAACGGACTTTATTCGATCTCCTTGTGAAAATAGTCAATATCTTGTTTAGCCAAACAAGTTCTCTTGAAGTCTGGACACTAACTGTAGGCACTTTCATCAAGTAATACTCGGTGCGAATATGTACACCTTCTTTTCCAAACATTGAGAATCACTGCCTTGCGATATTCTATGGAAAAGAAGCATTCGAACAAACAAATTGCGACAAGGTTAATGATGTACTTATAAGAACCAACAAGGATCAAGGAGTCAACAAAGGGGAGCGAGAGAAAAACAACCCAAACCCAAAGAACATAGCCCGAGGTGAAACAAACAATAAATCAAAGGCAGCGCACGCGGACCCGCGTGATGAAGATGTAAATCACAGTAATATGCAAAAGTAGTTGTGTAACGAGTTATGGCCGGAGGAACCAGGCGGGTCGAATCGCCCGCAGCGTGTACTTCGTGCGGTGCTCTCGCCATGGGATTAGCCAAATTTTCCCACCGAGATATGAAAAACATTTCCCACGGCGAGGTGGAGATGGGCCACTCCGCAGCCTTCCCCCGGGGCCAGCGTAATGATCGCAAAGATTTTCGTTCCACTTTGGCACCCGTTCCGTGGGGCAGGCACCAGACTGCACTTCTAGTGCCCCTTCCTGTCGGGAAAATCTGTTTCCCCCCTCCCAGGGGAAAGTTTTACACTTTTGTGTTTTTGTGCTTCGGAGTCTGACGAGCGAGTGAGAGAGAGAGAGAGAGTAGACGAGGATGATTAAAGGTTCGCCCGACCAATATTTCCGGCCAATTCGCTCCGAAACGCATCGAAACGCCGGACCGGTGCGAGAGGATGCAGAAGATCGTAAAAGAGGGCCGAGATGTAGCTTCTTTTTACAGCGTTTTCGGGGGAATTGTTTTGGGGAGCGTAGAAAGCGAGTTTTTGCTTCTCCTGCTCAGCTCACCAGCTGCTCCCCGCAAGGACATGCTGTTTGTGGCGCGGAATAGTAACACGAGCGTGCATGGACCACTACAATGGCGTGGGAAATAGGTATCGGGAGACTTCTGCTCCTCCGGTCTGACGCAGTGTGTGTGTGTGCAAGATTTGCTCGCTGATGGAATTTTATGCCAAGCCACCGCGGTAATCACGGTCATTAGAGGAAATTGAGTTGAAATGGTTCATTATCTGTCCGGGGCGAGCTTGTTCTGTGTGTGTTTTTGTAGCCCACCACAGCTCCCCCATGTTTGATTCTCGGTTGTTTTTACTTCCAGTCTATCGCCCAATTGGATCAACCGTCCGCCGCGAGCTGTAAGCTCGGGCAGGAGCGTCCTCGGAGGCGTCCGAAGTTCGGGGTGGTGTGGGTTTTGTGGTTTATGTGTTTTCTCCGGCGCCGGCGCCCGTGCAGGACTGCAGCGTCGTTGTTGCTGGCTGAAAAATTGCACCGTCCTCGTGTCGTGTGGCATGCGAGAAGTGCAAACATTAATCACACAAACCTCCCCGAGCGCCCTTGTGCCGCGGGACGGCTGGAACTGCTTCGGATGTTCCAGGCGCCCACCACCCGCTCCTGGAGCCGTGGAGTTTGTGCTGTTGTAATTCACAATTCCAGCAGACATGCAAGCGTCGCTTTCGGTTCGGTTGCATATCGGATCGTAAATGAGTTGAAAAATGTAATGCTGCGGTCGCGGGCGACGGAGCTGAAAGAAACGCGCGAACCCACCCTCTTGGAATGAGCCATTACGGAGCGTTATCATCGTGTAGCACGTGAGGCGAGCGTTAGGAACGCGCTGGGAGCGTTCGACCGGAAATATGGGCACGGGCATAAGGATGGCCACATATCTTACTCACTGCGGAGGTTTAGGTTTAATTAGCTTTCGGGCCAATAATCTCCGCTTTTATTACGATATTACTCAATCAGGATGTATTATCGCATCGCATTAACATGATGTTAAACAACAAAATATTGAAACACACCCTTCCCTTTAAAACACATCGTTTTATGCAAATTACAACCAGCGCACTGCTTTTTGACGCTTAGAATCCAATCTGTTTCCATATTCTGCTAGAGCGCTGTTTATGTTTGGCGTCCGTCGATTAACATATTCCATCACACGCGTCACACAACGAGAGGTGAGCTTGATATTTACGCTAATTTAAGCGCGAAAAGAACGAAATTCCTAATATTGTTTGTGTGCGTGAATCTGGCCGGGTGGATTAGCATCATATGCAGGCGCGTTTTGATGCGCGATCATACATATTTATACTGTTTTGTATAATGTTATTAAAGCGACGTACGACCTTCGCATGTGGAGAGGGCCTAATGAGTGAAGCAAGGATCACAAGCGTCTAAAACATAAATAATTCGAAGCTTTCTTCGCAGACTCGAAACGTGCGTATTTTTATCGCCACCGTGAAGTGTATGGTATCACGTTACCACAGCCACCGTTGCCATGGTCCCCACGGAAGCCACGGAATAATGGGGTTTTATATCCCATGCGAAACGACGCTTGCACGACGACAACTGACCATCGCGCTCCGTAGCCTTTTCGTTTGGGTGTTGGAGGGCTTTTGTTATTGCTGCTGTTGCCGTTGCATGTAAATGTCCTTCCCAGGAGGAACGGTTTGCCGGGCGCTTGTGGCGACCCAAACGGACGAACGAAAAACCAGCTCATTCGCATTCGTTCCCATTGTCCGAACACGTGTCGCAGGCTGTTTTTTTACCGCAGCATACCGCAGCCGGGGAGTTTTCCATTATACCTTGGGCCAATCCTTTTCGAGAGCATCCTCAATGGCTTATTTTTTGTTCTATTTTCTCGCTGTGGCTGTGTCGATGAACGGTTAATGATGGTACCGATGAAACTACAAGGCACAAAGTATCCATTAGCGCGCAACACAATACGACACTTTGCAATTGATGGCTTTGATCGATTGGGGGGTTGGAACACGCATGAAAACTCGCCTCCCCCTGAATCGGGACATGATTGGCAGTATGTACTTTACTCACATGCTGCCTTCCACGGTTCATTCGTTTCGGGAATAATTTATAAGCTCGAAGCCTTCGATCACGGCTGGGAGGGTTTTACTCTAACAATTACACTTACCTGTAACCGCACATAAACTGCAGTATGTAGCCGATGATCAGCATCAGCAGCATCAAGAAGGTTTTCAAGTGTCCTACCCAGTATCCAAGGAACACGAAATCGCTGTACCGGGGTCGGAGGCCAGCCGTGGCCAGGAAGACCACATATGGAAGAAGAAACTGCAAGGGGAGAAGAATTATATGCGAAAAGCATGAAAAGTATGTGCTTTACTCTAATGATGGTGATTAAGATTTAAAAATATGCATCAAGGCACAAGAATTAGTCTTTATTGGTTCATCAATGTTTGAAGATTCGGTAGGCTCCAAAGGATCATTAATGTTTAAAGAATAATCAATCTCTTGAGGTTCATGAATCTTCTAGGAATCATAATTTTTTGAAGATTCATGAATCTTGAAAAGAACAATGAATCTTTGAAGAATAAATTATCGCAAAAGATGAAGTAACGATTCATATTTCTCTGAAAATGGAGAATTCATTCCAGATTCAAAGCGCATATGCATGATAGAATCTCGAAAGATTCTTTTATGCAAAACACCAATAGGAACGAATGTATAGCCTCAAACTTCCAGAGAAACTCTTGCCATAATAGTGTTATAATAATAATAGTGTTATAATAAACTTCCAGAGAAACTCTTGCCATAATAGTGTTTGAAACTTTAACAATTTAAAACACATCTTATAGTCTATTATGAAATGGTAAAACAAGTTTAGGGGAAAAAAGATGAACCTGCCCCATCTCAGGACAATAATCTTATAAAATGGGGATTTTTTTTCTGCCTTCATTCGTACCAACTAGAACCGACTGCAGTTGACGTGCAAGAGTAAGCCCGAAATCGAGCCACAAAGTTGAGCGCGAAACTTGAAGGCGAGTACGCCGTCCCCAAGCAGCGGACCGATTTGTAGCGCACTATGATTTGATGGACCGTTGCGGATTCCCGCAACCGGAGTTGGTTCAACTGCGGTGTAAAGAAATTCGAGTGCACTTTGAGCGTGACGGCTATTCAATTGTGTGGAAATTGAATGAAACTGCAACAGATAGTCCCCAACCCGGGCTGAAGTTACTTTGCGGAAAGTTGTCTTGAGCTTTTGGGGTTTTCATTCTTTATTGCGTTTTTTCATTGTAGCGGGGTAAAAATGATTTTTTAAGAAATTGTTTAATGCTTTTTGAATAGCTTTCCAAACCCGAGTCTCCACATTGAAAAAGTTGTTGTTGAAAAATATGAATAAAATTGCGATTAAAGCTGTTCTACGTACCTTACGTTTGCAGAAACGCAGCGTTACCGACGTTGGTTCCGCTTCGGTGATTTCATCGATCTAGAGAAGGGAGTGAACAGAATATCAGCAGCATTAAATCCTATCGGTTGACCAATCCCATCGGCCTTTTATAGCACCTGGCAGAGCAAAATAAACACCAACACACAATTCCACAAGTGATTCGAATTTTCACATTTCCCCCCATCGCATACGACAACGGGGTGTGCCGTCGGCGACCGTGTTGAAGCACTTGTGCCAACACATTTGAATAACATCGGTACGCATTGTTTCCTTCGGTTCCGGCTGCTGCTGCACGGCTTGCGCTGTTCCCGTCGTTGCGCACGGTTTTCGCTCGGATGAAAAATAGAAAACACACAACCAAGTCGGGCCAAGTCGCTGGGGTGCAGTTTTCACACAAGTGACTTTTAAGCGGGTTTTCAACTTTTAGCGCATACGCTGAACCTTGAAGTGCAGGAATCAATTTATATTCAAATTTTTACATCGTATATAGTTTTGGACTCTCAGTGGGAAGAGTTGAGCTGTGTGTTCTTTAATGGATTAAGAAAATGCGAATAATTATAGTTCTTCGTTTAATTGAATCGTTGATAACGGTGCATACATTTTGGAGCAAATTTAAAAAAAGAAACAAATTGTCGAATTGTCACTTTTAACGAATTATTTCGCTGTTTCCTGCGCTTCGATGCGGACCTTTTATCATGGCTTACTTTGCCAATTACCCGAAACAGCCAGCGAAAGCCACCGTCGCAGTAGGCGAGCGTCACAATTCGCGCCAAATGTCACCGCCCGGTCAGCTTCCGATGTCCATCATCGTCGAAAACGGCGAAAATACAGCGACAGCGATATTCACATTTGATCTGCACTACTTTCCACCGCTGCGAAGGTACCGAAATTCTGTACCGAAAAAAAGGGGTAACGCGTAAAATTTGCACCGAAACAAGCAACATTTCACTGCAAATCCCATAAATCAATGCCAACCGGGCCAACCTGGCCGGCTGCCGGGCCCGGATGGATACGGCCAGTGCAAATGCACACGCGTTAAATGGAATGATCGATGGATGGAGGCGCCCTGCATCCTTCTCGCGCGGCCCGCTATATTCATGTTTCGCTTTTTATTTGTGAGAGCAGTGTCAACCGAAATCTGCACCGGTGCGAATCGGATTGGAAAGGTGATGGGAGTTTTTTTTTCGTCCACCAGGGGAAAAAACCCCGAAGCGAACAGAAGAAGAAGATGATGATGATGATCAATGGTATTGGAGATTCGTAAATGGATGCATAATGAAATTGGATGTTTATCCACGAGCGAACGAACGTACGATACTGGGCGAAGAATGAAATGCTGCGCTGAAACCGTTCGTGATGTATTGTTTGAATACGATAAGATAAATAAGCGATCGTGAGGTGGGAAATTTGTCGACGTGTTTTGCATGCTGTTTGCACGTGTTGCTTCAAGAGTTCGATTGACAGCTTCGCTGAAAGATTAGTAACAGTGAATCACTAGTAATAGCTCGTGAGATTTGTTTTGGTGGGATTCATGCGTTATCCATCTCGAGATTCGAACCTGCGACTTGAGGTGCGCTAGAACATACGCTTATCCACGACGCTACGGGCTCGCTTCACAATTCAATGCTTGAAAGGTCTACTTATACTGAATGTTGCGAAGAGTAAAGTTTTGTGATTCCTCCTAAACTCCTAGTTTGTGTGTTTTTTTATTACTTTTCTACTATACCTTCCAGAACAAGCAGCGCTAACGAGAAAACAAACCCAACATCATCTCCGTTGCATAATGCACTGGATTTCGCGCCCTCTGCTTCTCATTTCATAATCAATTCTATTTAGCATCGCTCGCCAACCCGGCAGCAGGTTAGTTTGTGGTGTTGGTGCATTTGGTGCGCTCGCTGACGTTAGCGGAGCGATGCTAACGAGGAAGTCAATGAGGCTGACACTGACGATGGTGTTATCGTGACGGAATTCCGACGACACGAAAGCAAACTACGCAGAGCGCAGATTGAGAGTGCATTATGCTGATTTGATGGAGTCTTGTGAGTACAGCGAAAGAAACAGAAAAACAAACGGGTTTCCTCGTTTCCAAACTAGCAAGACCAGGAGCGAAATGCACCTGTCGCTTAAATGCGTGATTGTTGAGGTAATGCTGGCCATAAGAACACTCCGTACGGGGAGTAACTTTTCTTCCTAAAGCTCTCTCGCACGACGCTTGTTTAAGCCTTCTCTAAGCAAAAGAATTTACATGGTTGTTTTTATCGTGCTCGGTTCATTTGGTGCGTTCGCAGACAGCGCTGAAGATGCTGTGACTGTTGAGAGGATTAGATTTTTTCCGTTCGTTCGTCGCGTTCGTTCGTTCGTTTGCTCCTCTTCGGTTTGCAGTCTACTCTAATCTTACACCAGCTTCTTTTCTCGAGTGCCTTTCCATTCCACCTTTCAACTGCTTTCCGGTGAGTTGCACAGCTGCGAAAAGCTGTTTTAAAATTGATTTGGAAAATGGTCGCCATGGTCTCGCTCGGCCTCGGGGATAGGATTAGATGCAGCCGGGCAAATATTGAGCATCCGGGCAGGAAGTTTTGAGCCCGACAAGCTATTAAACGGGACCACATTGTTCAGGGTGCGATGGCTACAAACAAGTCAAGGTGAATTCTTAAGCCTCCGACGAGCGTCAGGAATACTTGCATTAGTCGAGAGCGAGCTGGCACATGGCTTGCGTTCCATCACTTTGATCTCCCGGGGGAGTATAAGTGGAGCACATGGCTTCTCTTGCTCGCTTCACCGCTTGATGGACGTACTGGGAAGTGGTAACACCTGTACACGTGTGTGTATGTTCAAGGGCAAAAGAATAAGCATCACTCTGCACTTACGATCACATTCTCCTCGATGCACTCGATGTCGCTGCTGCGGGATGCATCCGGCGCGTGTGTGGTGGAAAGCGACGAGGACGAATTCGTGGCCACCCCAGCCGTCGAGGACTGATCCATTTTTGATGAGATCTGAAAACTTCAAACTCGCCGGTCGCGCTCTGCCTCTGCTCTCCGCTGAAGGTGATGAGCTGAATTCGATTATTCTGCCTCACTGTTGCAACGCTCGGTTAAGGAGTTTTGTCCTTCCAAACTTGCGGACTCGTGTTCGCTTCGCCGCACCAGCAGATCTGTGCAGAAACAAAATCGCGTGAGAAAGAACTCCCCAGCGCCAGCGTAATGATGCTTTATCTATCGAAGGCAAGCACTTTAAACGGAGGTTAGGGAACCGAAGAACCGAACCGGTGGCGTCGGGGAGGAATAAATTGAAAATATGAACATCCATATGCAAGCGCCGGCGGGTAAGTATGCAGAAACATTCTTCGGCAAACGGCAAGCACTTTCGGTTTGAGGTTAACTTCTGAGCGGGATTTGAAATGAAATCTAATCAAGCACAGAAAAAGCGTCTGCTTTTTGGGCGGGGGTTTTCTGGGATGGTTTCTTGATAGTGAATTTAGCCACTGCGTTAGCTGCTGTCTGCTGGAAATTGAATGTGTTTTTGAAGAGCAGCAATCCAGTTAGATCGAGTGGGCTCAGAAAGTGAACGGGAAGACATCATCAAGAGCACTTGTTTTAAACTTCTTTCCGAGAACTGCGTTGTGGTGTTTGCACTGGGATGAATAGGTTATTTAATTACGGTCACATCCGGCTGCATTTGTTATTGCCTACCTTTCGTTTTATTTACAACCTCAAGATGACTTTTGGCTGGAGCATCATTACTTGTTGTTATCAAATGCGAGCGATAGTGACAGCCTTAGGCGCATGGTCAGAAGTTATTTTCGGTCTCATTTGTACACTTGTTTTGCGATGCGAGATTCACTAGAGTACATTAAGATAGCTGCTGGTTGTTTTGCAGTAATGCAATTTCATTCTAGAAGCGATTTGATAGGTGTAAGAAACTCAGTCTTTCTTTTCTTTTTTAATACGCAATTTTGCACATAGTTGCTAAACAGTTTCACAGCACTGCATCACTATATCGTATTCGAAACGTCACTCTTGAGATGACAATCACCTGCTATCTCAAACAGCAGAAAATAAGCACGAACAAAAACGATCAAGGACGCTCCAGAGGAGCTATAGCGAAGCTGAACCGTTCGTTTCGATCGCAAGAGAGTGTACTGAGCCTTCTCTCGTTGAAATGACATATACTGATCACGTCGTGCGAGAGAAGATCACTTAGTCATCGGTTAAACCGGGCCGGTACTTTCTGAGCCGAAATTATCAGCAGCTCCGCTCTTATCGGCACAAATTTTGGTTGTTACTTGTGTGTTTTACTTGTGTGAGAAGGAGAGTTCGACGACGTGCCTGTTCTAGCGAGTGGATAGATTGCACGGCGAAAAGGCAAACGATTATTTACACTAATCGTGCTCGATTAGGTGGCTTGCTCAACATTTTTTCAACTTTTCCTGATAGTTTTAACACAAAACACTTCCATCGTTAAAGAAAGCTGCACCTTGGAGCTGTAATTCTGCCATTAAAGCAATCGTTGGGGCGAAATTAGGTGCCAATTACTGAAATGCACCAGCACGAAAGCGCCGACTGGGGCATTTGGTCGGTGCGTGTCCCATGGACGCCACGGCCGACGACGGTTGCGACGATTTTCCCACCGGTCACGTTATAATAATGTGTTTATTGCTAGATAATTTGTTATTGAATTAATAAAGCAACCGAACGGGGTCAGCTCACATCTGGCACGGCATAAATTATCGGCGGTGCCAGCGTGTGCGTGAGTGTATGTGTTTGCGTGTCCATTTCAACACGTTTTCGGAGAAAACCGGAGCTCGCAGGTTGTGCTGCGCTGCAAAAGAGCAATATAGATGAGGTACATTAGCGTGGAAGAGGTTTTTGATTATGTTCTTTATAATATTGTTTTCCATTACAGCGCCCATTCAGGTCAAATCGGCAGGGGAGAGAGAGAGAGAGAAAGAGAGATAGCTTTAGTGATAACATTTTACAGAGCAAATAAGACAGGATCGTCGGCAGATCCTAATGACGATTTCTTGTTCTCCCATCTAAGCCACCCTGCGCTTTGGTGCTCGCATTGCTTGGAACGTGCCAAACGGCACGAACAAATCATTCGTGGCACATTTGCTCGAAGAATGTCATTCTGCCCACCCCCATCATGGCCACATTGCCAGGACGCTTCAGGACACGGGCGCTCGTGCACACAAACACACACACACACCGGATGCAAAACGCACTCGCGTCCGAAAGTAAATGGGACCACTTGAGCAGAACAATGGGAAACGTATAAATGCCGTCAATTGAATTCCGTTTTCCAATTGACATAGTTCCCGTGCCGCCGGCGGAAGACGACGGCGACGGTCGGCTACGAGGTAAGCCTGGCGCTGGCAGAGGGCCAGGTCGGTAAAGCCCGCGTCGCAGAAATGCAGAAATCGGTGAATGCAGCCGCCATTGCACTGGAGTGTGTTTCCGAGCGTATAAATTATGCTGAAATAACTTTTAGTATCTTTGGCACATAAATCATCACTTTCCGTATGAATAATATAAAATCATGACGCTGAAAATAACAATTTCTCGCCGGTGGATTTCATTTCCAAGGCATTTGCTGTGCGGAAGAGGGGGAAACCGAGGACGGAGGACGGAGGACGGGATGCGAGTGTCGTGTCGTGGAATGTGCGACGGCACACCGAACCTGACTAGCTTTTCATGCTGTGCGACCACACCGACCGACGGTTCGGTTCGTTCGTTTGTGTTACCTACGCGGACATTAAAAGCGTCTGGCGTTGACTATGGGAGGGAAGCGTGGAGGAATTAAGCTTTGGTTAAATTTTCCACAAAAAGCTACTACGGAAATCGTTAAAGAGACGGGTGTTTTCGAGTAGTTCTTAAAGCCTAATATCTAAATTTTGGATTGGAGAAGTATCCAAGAAGTATTCTCGAATTTCTAAATGAAGGTAATATTGTGGAAAAGTAAACAAGAAAGCAATGTGATCTGTAAAATCGATCAAAAAAGGCAAGAATGGGTAGGAAGATTCCAGGATTGGGTGAAGAGAGTTCATGTATCTCTGGGAACTGTTGAAGAATGGATGAAAAATACTTTCCCTCTTTGACTTGTCCGATTGAACGTCATCTAGCGACTTTAATACTTGGCGTACAATCTTAACGGTTGTAAAAAATTTCAAAAATTAAGACAAAACATTAGTTGTAGTACTAATTTTCCCGAAACAGCAGCGCAGGAAACCAACAACGTCCAATGTGCACCGGAATCAGCCGGCGCATCGAACGTGGACGCGACATTCATTTCTAACCCAGCGCAAGATTTCACATTCCTTGTCATTGCCCGTCTCGGGAGGAATCGTATTTGCAGAAGGGAAAAGGGGCTCTCTATGCATTAGAAATCATAATTGCCTATCGGATGATATAACGTCTGGCCCGGTCGCCCTATCTTACAGCACGATCTATCTCGCGCGGCATGCGGCAGCAATATCCGTTCCCCGCCATGTTTTATTAAGATAATGGAAGGTTGCATATGCTGGCGAGGCCCATTCTAGTGGCTTTGAAGTGCGCATGTACTGGCGTACTGCAAGTATTGCAAGTAATATTAGTGTGACCCTGAGAGCGTTTTGATTTTGTTAAACTTCACGTTCTTTCATCTTGACTTGGTCCGGGCTACTAAGAGTAGGTTGTTACATGAAATATTTCAAAAGGATGATTGCGCCGGAAGGCTCTCTCTCTCTTTCTCTCCCTTCCAATCGAACAACACAAATGCACCTAGCGGAGATGCATCCGGGATGTTTCGACGTTGGCCAAACATCCCATTCACCCGGGCAACAATACCCGTAGCCCGTGACGTGATGCATGTTCGAAATGCGGGAATGCCTTCGAAGTGATTACCGTTGTATGCAGCCCGGACCCAGCTAGATGCACGCTGCCTTTCTACCGTTGCGACACGCCCGGGAGGGGCTTGAGCTGGAATGCACTCGCCAGCTGGAAGCTATGATTTATTCCAAGTATTCGAAATTAATTTCAGTGACGGAAGGAAAGCATTCCTCCACACTTTGGAATGCACTTCCGATGGTGATGCGCATCGGAGAACGTGACGCGGGGACAAAAACAATATCCATTAAGTGGTAATGACGATCTTCAACACCCAATCTGCTTAAACCTTGCAACTTTCGTCTTTTTCGAAAACTTTCGACGCCCCGCAGTTTGCCCTACTTGCGGCCAGATCCTTTGTTGACCTTTGCTGTTGACTGTCATCTCTAAGTCCGGTCAAATCGTGGCTCGCAGTAGGGATCAATAGCGAACCGAGAA
>KZ071960.1:243219-254535 GCA_002091845.1 Anopheles cracens | reverse complement strand
GTGCAGCGACGACGGTCGGGCTCGGTTGGATTTCGTTGGCTTCGGTGTCGCCGCTGCCGTCGGTCGAGTTCTTCCGGGCACGCCGCCACGGCGCTCGGTGGAGCTATCGCAGGCAGCATCAGCGCCAGTAGCGCCAGCAGAAGAAGCAAACGAGCGTCCAGCGGTCGGACTGCGGTGCCATCGCCGGTCTGCATCGCCTCCGGATGTTCACCTGAAACGACCGCGCGAACTGATATCAGCGTTAATAGAAGCGGTGGGTGTGGATGTGTGCGGGCGTGTGCTGCAGTGTGTGTAGTGTTGGTGCGTGCGAACTTTGCGCTTCTTGCGCTACTGCACACTTACCGTTGAGGACGTGCACACGTACGCTGGCCACGTCCGCGTTGGACGGTGAGCACGAGTACTTGCCCGAGTCGTCCAGGTCAGCGTTCTGGATCAGCAGGTGCGACGTGGTGACGTCACCCTTCTCCGTGATGACCGACACGCCGCCCCGGCTCGAGTCGTAGCTGATCACCTCGTCGTGATGGTACCAGAAGATGTACGCCGGCGGCTCCGGGCTGTACTTGACCGCGCAGGTCAGGTTGATGGTGCTGCCCTTGTCCACGTGCAGATCCGGGCCGCCGATTATCGTTGCCGTCGGCACTGGAAGCCAGAACGAGACCGGAAGCAGAGAGTGAGTTGGAAAGAATAGAAGAAAAAAAAACAGATGAACAGTTGTCCCGCCGGCATCTTCTCTGGTGGAGGTGTCCGAGAAGCAACGGTACGTTTCAGCAGTGTCCGCTCATTGATTTCAGGATGATGGGGGGCAAGCGGATTCGACACATCATGTCTGCATTAACAATCGGTTGATTAAAGCACCAAACAGGACTTGACGTTGGCTCGAACAATGGAGCCTGTTCAATCGAGCGTCGCTGTCCATTTTGTGATACGCATTAAACTTCCGATGAATGGATCTTCTTTGTAGTCTGTGACATACCACACACTGAAACGTGTTCTAACCTCACTTAACGCAAACGTCAGACCCGCCTGACAGATCAAACCAAGCGTTTCCCCGAATCCCGGGCTGGGAGTTTCGGGAGCAGTAGGCTGGAATGGGCATTACAATTAATTAGCTTTCCCCACGCACCCACCACATCGCCACACCGCAACAAGTACAAACAGCTGTCCTGGAGCATGGGGGAAAGCCTCGAGTTCCCGAGTGTCGGATGAAAATAGATGAAAAATGAGATCGACCTTATCTCTAAACGCTGTTGGCCCACAAAAACAAAAGCCACATCAACAGACCCGTCCCCATTCGGTCGTGGCTCTCAACGAGGCGTGAAAAATAAAACACCCCCAAAAACTAAGCCCCACTCCGCCCACTTCGTGTCACCATTTCGGGACCAGAGCTGGACCGAAATTAAACATCAACAGCGATTCATTTCCGGTACGTTTGGTACCGGCCAGTTTTGCGCTGGAGACAAACAACACCGCGGGCCGGATTTCTGTGTGACGGGGAGCTAGCTTTTTCCCACCATCGCGGATACTTGGTTCCGGCGACGATCGGGACGACCTGCTGCCTGCCGGCCTACTGTTTGCGATACAGCTTGCGCTGCTGTTTCCAGTTTTTCTGGAACCCTGAACCCACCCACCCACACAGCGCCCGTGCTAAATTCCTTCATTATCATTATCGTCGTCACTGTGACAATGTTTACATTATGGCTTTTTCGCATTTTCGTCCCGGGCGGCTGGCCGGGAATGGACCGAGCACGGGTCGTGATTTAGGACCAGTGTAAACCGGTGTAATGTTACACCGAAACGTTGGAATGTTGGCAGCGCTGTGGGCCGCACCGTACGCCGTTTGGAATGTTTCACGGGTCGAGGATGGTGGAAAAAAGGCGACAAAACTGGCGTTTCTCCGGTTCTCCGATTGAGATTTAAGGCCGAGTCGATTGTGGGAACAGTGTTGGGGGAGAGAGATTCGCTTAATGAGTGTTGGTTTGAAAAGTTTTCCTATTAATCTGTTCTGGTGGAGTTTAACGTTTTAGGCATATAAAAATAAATTAAAGTCAGCAACATGAACGATGTGCGGTCCTAAATTTGTAGAAATCGTATAGACGTTTAGTTAAATCTGATTTTTGCTATTTTTTGACCAAGTTGTTAGGAAAGTCTACTGTGCGAGAGGTGAAAATTGATAAAAAGTACCAAAACAACGCTGGTTAGTACAGCTACTCTTCAAGAGATGGCGCCACACTATGTAAGTTGCAATTGGATGCGTTATGTCGAAATTTGGTTTCTTTTTGGTAAAACGTTCGAAATTGGACTAAATTTCAATTTAAAATTGGAACAAAATCGCCTAAAGCAAAGCACAAAAGCTCGAACCGTTCCGATAAGAACAATTGTTCCTTGTCAGAAACTTTCGCGTCCCTTTTAACATTCCGCACAGAAAAAAAACGCATCCATCACGAATCGACAATTGGTCGGATCAAGTGCTTTAAGAAAGCCCCATCGAGCGGCACCGAATTTACAGCCCGGGCTGCCCGGGCTTCAATTAGTGGATTTATTCGACTCGAAACTACCGCGGAAAAGAATTTAGCCTTAGCCGGCCAAACTTTTGCCTGCGCTTTCCGAAAGCAATTACTCAGGATTTTGTTTGCAAACATTGAGATCGAAGATCGCACCGCGCAGCGTGGTGGAAAGTTTCGCACCCAGTCCGTGCCACGACGGAGGGGTAAATTCAATAATTTGCACCCGAAACTTGACGGCGAAGAAAAGAGCGAGGGCGACTAAATCGGAACGAAAATAAATCCACTCAAAGTTGCACCGGTAGGGTGTGCGACTGGGTGCGGTTGCTGGCCCTAATGGCGGTCGGTCCATTTGCTGGCGAACCAGAGCGAAGGACTGCTCGCAAAGGACACATTTCTATGTTAATTAATCGAACACTAATGCTTTTACCGGATTTAGTTTTCTTGCTTCGTTTCGCTCGCTTCCATTCTTCTACTTCTACACGTTCTTTTGCCCCCCCCCCCGGGCCAGTGTGTATTTGTGTGTGAAGGCATGTAGCGTAATGGCGAGAGAAAAAAACAGAAACCAGATTATCATTTGCGAGAGGTCAGTTTTGGAGAAGTTTTTCTTTCCCTCTAGCTCGGTAAGCCGCTCGGGAACTAGTTGCCAGTCGCACTCTTTCGAGCCAGCGGTAAAGCAAAGGCGTATAAATAAAGCTCTCAACAGTTCCGGCGGAAGGTTGCTTTACAGGTGGATTTTGAAACTTTACCTTAAATGAAGTTTTTTTTTCCCTGTTATTTTATCCTGCAGCGCTTTCGCAACGCGGTGCATGTCACTGTGATTTTAAGATAATTCCTGTGCGCTGTGTCCTGTGGAGGTGGAAAATCAGCTGAACAGGTACAGTGTACAGGAGAGTTCACTGTTTGAAACAAAAAAAAAATGTAAGAGACAAAACACGAAAGTGGTGTCTACTCGCGCAAGGAAGCATTTACGTTTGTGTGATGGATTTATTGCCATTCCGCTGGAGGAGCTTTTGCCGAAAGGGATTGTGAATGTCGGGAAACGCGAAAAGGATTTAAGAGTGGAGATTTTATTTCCGACGTATTTTTCGAAAGTGTAGAGATGCTCAACAAATTATTCATATAACAATCTTGTGAAATACGCTAGGATGTTATAGAACACTGTGGAAACAACATTCCAGAACCTCAACTGACTTGACTAACACTTTCAGTCTAAAAATATACACGAAGCTAGCTTGACATTTTCACCCTTGCCGGGAACACTTACATCACGCAAAAGTCACCTTTTCCGGTGCTCTTATATACGCGTTTCCGAAAGCGTAAGCGGAAATTGTCACACACGAGAAGCATTCCACAAAAGCTGCTTCCAGTGCAACTTTTGCTCCTTCCGGTGCATTTATTTCCCGGGCGTTTACTGGGCGAAACGCACGTTTACGAGCGGCGAGATGAATTATTCATCAAGCGCTGAATTTAAGCATAATGCTGAATATATTGCCCACGAAAAGAGCTATGAAAAGCGCATGTTTCGTTACGTTGTTGGTTGGAAGGTAAATAGGAAAAATCTAATCAAAAGCTTACAACACAAACACACAAAAGAACTAGCCCAAAATTGACAGCATGACCGACAGAACGCTTCTACTGCTGGCGACTCTCACAAACAAAATACCGAGGAGCAAAACAGAAAGTGCAACCTGGTCGTTTTTCTACCTCATCGGTCCAGCCGGCCATCGTCGCAGCGAAATTGATTAAATCTAAACTGCATAATTTACACCTGCTGCACCGCGCTGCATCGGGTTGTCAGCGTCATCGTCGAAACGTCCGGTTGAGGTTAGGTGACGAGTTTGGTTCCCGCTCGTTTTTCCCGCTGTGCTGTGCTGTGTGTGTGCGGAGAAAACACGCCGTGGAATGTCAGGGACAAATCGTGGTGCAAAAAATCACGTAAAAGGATCGCGTGGCAGCATGGTGGGAACTCGCACTCCTTGCAAGGGCGGGGTGAAGCTATTTTAATCTGCGGGCAGCTGGTTCGCAGGCGGCAAACGCGGTTTCAGGGCTCCTTCTCTTTCGCCCGTGTTCAGCAAGGAACGGAGGAAAAAAACCACGCTGCAAGGTGCATATTAAACAGCCGTGCTGCTCACACCGGCACGGAAAAGAGATCGAGAACGCCCGATACAATCAACACGTCACCCGACGCGGGCTCGGCGAGGAAGGCTGCTCCGGCCCGGCAGCCGGAAGTTACAAAGGATGGGTGGTTTTTGTAATTACAGTCCAATGTGTTAGGAATTAAAATGCAATTAAGCATTATACGGTGCCTGCGAGTGTTGTTGCCTGCTGGTGGGAGCAACCAGAAAAAAAACACAGCTTCATAAGACTCTGCAGTGCAGCACAAAAACCCAGCTCCCAGAACTTGTTCCCGTTGGGTTGGGAAGGAATTAAAAAAGCAAAGTGGAGCCAACCCACCCAAACGGCAGCGGGGAGGGCATACAACAATGCTGATTTTCACAACCAGCTCGGTGCATGCAGGCGAACGGGAAAATCGTTTGTAATTTTGCAGCGCGAAAAGTGTCCTGCGGTTTGTTTCGTGGGGTTCGTTTTGCTAGCTTTGGCCCTTTATCGCGCGTTGTTTCGCATGGAATGTGTTTTAATCTTGCCTCCGTGTGCAGGGAGGGAGTGCTGTATCACCCTTCGACGGGATGAGCTGGTTTAACGCTTTAAACGCAACCGAATTGTAACGATTCTTTCACGGCAGCAATTATCTTTAGATAATGGGAGCGATAATGAAAGGAAAGCAATGTAAATATGGATCGAAAATTCGTTTTTATAAGCAATTTAAGCGCTAAACTAATAGACAATTGAAGTTTCATGTCATTCGTGTGTTCATTTCGTAACGAAAACAAAATGAAAGCCCGATAACATCGATAACAAACCTATAGAAGTCGTTAAAAGACCTAAATGTTCGTTTGTTTAAGCTACTAGCCAACAGAGGGCGCCACTCGATCATAGCTGCAGCGATAGATTTGCTAACACGTTTACAACCGTTTGTTTATCGCAAAACAAATCCTAAAAGCAAATGAAAACCATTTCAACCGTAAGATATAGGTCACAGGCTGCATCTAATGAAATATGTAAAGTTTTCGAGCCATCTGAAAGAGTTCCACCCGATCCGATCGGCAGCCGGGAACCGTGAAACTTTCCATCCGAAATAAATGATGCGCCAAACGGGCGCGCTACCGTGCCCAGATTGTGCGGAATTGACTTTCGAGCTTTTCGGGAGCGCCGGCCGGAAAGGGACTCAATTTGCTCGGTAGCTAATTTCGAGCGAAAGTCTAAGCCGGAAGACGGGGTAGACGTTCGACAGGGGCCTTCAAACTGCTGCTACTGCTGCTGCTACTGTTGCTTCCTGAACGGAATGCACCGATGGGGAAATTAATTTAATTTAAATTATTGCAAAGTTCATCTTTTCCCCCCGGGACATGCTCCCTTTTTCTCTCGCGAGTATCCTCTGCCTTCGGTTCCGTCGTTGGTGTTAAATTTCCGTTTTCAATTTTATTCGCTTCAGATTTAAAGAAACACACCAGCCCCGTGGGAGAAGACCTCTGGCGGAAACTTGAAGACTGTTGCGAATACTTCCCAAGAACTTCATGCTCCACTCTACGAGAACTGAGCGTCGCACCGTCAGACATGTTGCTTTCATCTTTCGCTCTCTTCTATCGACACGCGGCTCTGTTGCGCGCATTGCACGGACGGTGTGATTAAATTTAAATTAAAGCACTAGCATTGATTAAAACAAAATTATCTTGCGCACGGGTTGCATCGTGATTTTCCGACGTGAGCCGTCTTCAGTTTACGCCCACACATGCGCACATCACCGATACAGCGCATGTGTTCCGGCTGCTGTCTTCGATGCAGTCGGGCACGCGCGATGGTTCAATAATTACTACCGAGCGCGTGCTGGAAAAGTAATTATTACGTTCCATGGCGACCGAACGATAATCACCGGCAGCGAAACAGATTATTAATAAGCCGTGAAACTCACGTGCCCATTGAAGGCAGGAAAGGAAAATTTGCAGCCGGGTCAATTATGCTATTTCCAACGGAAGCTCGTTAATTCTCGCACATGCAATAGTGACGTTTAGTGCGAAGTTCGAAGTATGTTTGATTACTGAGACGGCAGGATTTCTCATCTTTATTAGGTATTTTTTCTCTTTTTCCACCATTTTGGAAATTAATTATTGAAAATTTCCCATTTGCTGTAGCTTCTACAAACATAGAAGCTTAGGTTTAAACATTGGAAAACTGTACTCAACAAATCCTGAAGGATGTCAATAAAGAACTTTTTAAATGTTTTCTCATTTGAACATTATTGTTAACACATTTTGACTAATACATTTGATTCCAATGACAAATTATTCTTATAAATTGTGAGGAAACTAAAAAAATATTAAAAGTAGAACTTAATTTCGATAAATTGTTGCAATAAAACAATTAATAATGTAGATATAGGCACTAATTTAAGTAGATATAGGCACTAATAGGCACATTGCATGATAAGTAGTTGATAAGAAAATCGACTCATTCACATCATGTTATCCACCTTCAATTTCCTGTTCCTTGGCAAAGTGACGTGTGCATACCCGTTCCAAACGAAGCGCGAAATAAACAACTGTTTGCTTTCCCTGTCCCCGAACGTCGCCGTCCTGTTCGGAAGGTTAATTAAGCAATCTTATCCGCCCAGCTGCTAAATGGATCATGACGGGGTTGTCCGTTCCCCACCCGCCTATGAAACGCGGAACAACCGATGCAAAATGTCACTTTGACACGGACGCTTGTCCATTTGTGGCCCTTATGCGTTCAAGAAAAAGGGGCCCATTCCGATGGAGCTAGGACTACACCAGGAAAGCCTAACGAAATGGGTATGAAAAACACAGACGAAAAACAAGCAACCGTCTTATGGTCGTTCCGATCCGTGTAACATTTAATTGCGGCCGTGTTGCGATATGGATATCGGAACCCTTTTTTCCGAACGAGTCACTTCGCCCGCAGGAGGTACTCGAAGCGGAACGCGTCCCATAGCGCCCGGTCGCAGCGAAAAACATGCCGGACGCCGCAATATATTCTAGAATTAGTCATGTCCAAAGCGGCCGGGACGGGGCCCGGGCCCCAGCGGTTCGATGGTTTAATAAATATTCAAGAATGTTTACCGTCCAGCGCGCGAAGCAACGCGCCGCGCGGAGAGAAAGAAATCGCGCAAATATCTTACCAGCTTAGAGCCCCCGGTTGGCCTTTCTTGCCCGCGGGTTTCTAATACTTGCTCGTCCTGCTACCCGGCCGAGCGTGCGGGTATTATAATGCTCAAGTACCGACCAGGCCGGGCCATTGTTATCCGGTGTGCCCATTTGCCACCGTCGTCCATAAATTATAACTTTCGTGCAATAATTTTTCTTCCAATCCGGCGAGCGGGCTTCGTGTGTATGCAGCCGGCTCCCCCGGGGCACTTCGGTCGTTTCGTTTCGGTGCGAATTTCTTTCGCCATGGCGCCTTATCGGCCTTAGAAGATCTGCCCGAGCGTCTCGGCCGCTCTGTTGCGGTGGTGGAGAATTCGAACGGAATGCATGGGCGGCAACTATTGGACGCGAACTCGCGGCGAACTCGGACAAGGTTAGGTTCGGGTAATTATGAGATTATCATACTTCACGAAAAATACACCCCGACAACAATTTGCATACAATTAGCGCCCGACCTGGGTCAAGGGAAGGTGTTGCTGGGTGCCTTTTTTTATGTGTGCTTCACGGTAGAAAGGATCCTCCAGGACAGGACGATTCCTTTTCAACAAGTGCGCCCGCTACGTATGAGGCGAACATGGCGAAAAATGCCATTCCATTCGGCAACATACACACGCTTAATTGGGAGAAATTCCAATTAATCGCGCAGTCGCCAGTTTGCGAAATTAATTAAAACTGCATCGGCTACCGTCGCGAGCAGATAACCGTTCTACTTGCAGGGAGAACAAAAAAGAGTTATGCATTTGTTTTAAAACGAACAACGATTTCTTGCGAAAATCCGGCCTTTTTCCGCTAGCAGTTTGAAATAATTATTTAACTCATCCCAGTCAATTTAGAGTTTGTAACTTGTTTTCCCGGTTTCCTCGGAAGCGAACGACAATCGCTTCCGGACACGGCCAACAATTGTGTCCGAAAAATGGGAAAGTTTGGTGCAAATTGTTACTGGCAGCTTCTTTCTGTCGGTTTGGTTCGCTTTAATGCAACTCGTTTATTGTACGGGACGAATGCCGCTCGAATTGTCCATACATAATTCATGAGTTAACCATTTTTTTTACGGTGGGAAACCCTTTTTCCCGACTCGAAAACTGTGCGAAAGTGGGATTTTCCTGTCCGCCAGGCAAAGCTACTCTGGAGGAGCAGATTTTACATCCGGTAGCGCGTGGGGAAAAAAGTGCCGAAAATAATGAATGCTAATGAAATGCCCCGCCAAACAGAAAGCAGTTAGCACCGGAACTACATTAATCTCCTGTCTTCCGGGAGTTCGCGGGAGACACATTTTAAAAAGCGTTCAATCTAACCGTTCAGCTTTCGCTATCGCTCAATGGCAGTTTGATAGCAAGAAGACGAACGAGAGAACGAGAAAAAAGCCTCGCCTACATTGTTTTCTTCTCAACGCGCCAGAGATCACCACGAACTCGCCGTAAGTGTATATGTCTCGCCACAGTCGTAAAACTTTGTAACATCAATTAACGTTATGCTTCTTTTTTTGTTCGCCCCGCCCGTGCATCCGGGTCAGACCATTCGGACATTACGCAAGCCACCACCGTTTTATGGCACATTTGCATATAATTTCAATCCTCCGGGACGCCCTGCCCGCCTCGGTAGAGGCGAACAAAACGCGAATGCGACCGGTAAAAATTAGAATAAACGCGCTTCATCACAGGCCGTGGATGGAAAGTTTTTAATGAGATTGAGTTTTGCAGCGATCCGGGACGGTCGCGACCATTCCGCCCGCGGACGGTTCCCGTCCAGTGCCTGCGGTGCAGAAGTTCCGAGGCGTTCCTTTGCTGCTCCCCCTCCCGAGAGGCACAGCGCAATCTGAACCGGTCAGATAAAAGTTTTCCCCTCTCTGCGTGAGTACAGTTCGGGTCAACTTTTTCACTAAATACTCGGGGGGAGCTCTAGAAGCGAAGCGGTACGTGTCAATTGATATGCGCATTTTCAAACGTCTTATTCCAACACGGACAGTCATTTCGTGTACTTGGGCCTCGGCGTGATCGAAGTTATCGGAGTTGAGTTATCGACAAGTACGGGCGATACTTCAAACTCGGTGTCAAACAAAACAGCAAAATTGGTTAATTTTTCCGAAGTCTCTCACACCTGCTAGTCCCATTCACCAGCGATTAGCTCTGAAATGTCGTTAAAAGTAACGATCACACGCACACGCACGCACGTGTGCATCGTGGCATACTACAATCAAGCCATTAGGATGATTAAGAAATTACGCACGACCGTAAAGCGTTTCCCGAAAGTGGTCCTAATTTGTGTGCAGCCGTTAAAACTGCCATCAAGCAGTTGTCGATGGCGGGAGAGTGAGAGAGCGAGAGAGACATAGAGTGCGAGAGAGTGAAACAGAGACGGCTGACGGGGATTAATTGCTTCACATATCCTTGCCACGGTTCGGTGCGCGGTAAAAATTTCACTTTGATGCCTCATTATCCTCATCCAGTTAGCGGCAGCAGCGCGGTTTTTACTGCGGTGGATGAGCCTGTCTGTCCGTATGTGTGCGTGTGTATTTGTGTGCGGCTCCTGTTGTTTGCCAGTGCCTACTGTAAGTGTTAAAAATTGCTCTGCAGCATCAATTAAACCTCACTCGAGATGTGTCACACAACCTTCTCGGTTGCCTTGAACTCTTTTCTCCGCCACGAGCCTTTTCAACTTCACAACAGCGTGTGGGATTTAGGGTTAACCGTAGGCAACAATTTGGCTCGACGAAGCTTTGACAGGAAGCCGAGCTTCACCAACTAAAGACGGCCTGAAGACGGGCGGTTTTCTTTGACGGAAACGCAATTTATGCCACAATTTCATACCGTGAAACTTTTCACTCACCACTGCTTTTGGGGAGGATTCTAGCTCTCGGGTAATTAGACGCACACACACACACCCGTCGCAGCAGGAAGTGCGTGTGTGCTTCCGGTGTGCTTCGTTGGAGGCAAGTTCGCGCTCACCTAGAGACAAAACCGGCTGTCCCGACGATAATGAGGCGAGAAGTCTACATTCAGGCGTTAGGCGGCCTACTACGAGCGCAAGCACGCACACCGGCTGGCAGGGCCTGCTGTTGTCGGGAAACTTTTCGACTGAATTGTGGCTCTTGTGGGGATTGGGATTGATGAGCCTGTTTCGCCCATCCGACACAGACGCCGAGACCTACGGCCTGCGGGGCGAACATTTTCTCGCATCAGATACGTGCCAGACCCGCCCGGAACACCGGATGCAGGAGTTTTCTCATTAAAAGCGACCCCGAAACCCCGACCGAGCCCAATTAAAGAATGCTTCGATGCATAAATAACGCGTGCCCCGGCCCCGGAGAGACTTCCTGGTCCGCCCGCCCGGACACTTGGGCCCGGTATGTTGTGTGAAAGTTACCCTACGCTTTCCGGTGCTTATTTCCCTCCCCATTGTTGGCGCAGAGTGGGACAGGCGGAAAAAAACGGAACGGCCACACAGGAAAGGCGGTTGAACGATTTATTTTCGGGATGGTGATGGCGACGGCATGCTGAATGGGCCACCGAGGTATCGCCGTACTCCATTGACTT
>KZ071960.1:171220-227399 GCA_002091845.1 Anopheles cracens | reverse complement strand
TCCGATTGCTTCATCACGCCACCGATGCTGGCAGGAATGGAGTCATCCCCGTGCATGCTGTTCCGCACCCGCGATCACACACAAATCTCTTTTCAAAACAGCGCCATAAAAAAGGCAGCACCGCCGACCTTTCGCAGACACGACACAAAGCGATCATAAAGAAGAGCAGCAATGGAAACTGTCACCCTTCAAAGGGCACGTCAGCGCACACCGGCTTTATGTTTTGTGCGATAAGGTTATGTGTGCAGAAAACAATAACACTGCCATATGCACGTACAACGTCGGCCCGGTGTGGGCAGAGCAAGGGAGAGAGAGCCTGCGATGCAGTCGAGTTCCTCGGCGCGCGCGTGTGTGTGTGTGTGGGATGAAAACATGTGCCGCAATGCTTCATCTCGAAGGTCGCAGGATGTGTCTCTTCCGTGGGCAAATAGTTGCGAGGGCGAAGCGACTCCATTTGAATGGTGGAAAGCGAGAAGCCAGTTAACGGAAGACGAGCATCTCAAATAATGGCTACGTCATCAGCACGTCAGCGGCAGGAGTTGGTGATATCATAACGAAACCGTGCCGTGCCTGGGAGAGGAGTTAGACAAGCACACAAAAATGCCGCCCGTATCGGGACAAACTAAAGCGCAAAAGCGTTTATGGTTATGGCGTTTTTTGTTTATTATTGACTGACGAACTCGTCCGACATGTTTCATTGTTTATTATCATTTTGCTAACGTTTGAGACCGCGCACGCCTAGCGCCCAACGTTCCGGGAAGTCGCACGCAGCTGGCTGGTAGTGACAGCGTTGTCACAGATACATCCCCAACCCGATAGGCGGTGACACAAACGGAGAATGCCACAAACACACACCCAAAATGCCATCGATAATAAACCTTCCACTCGTGTTCCAAGAAGCAGCGAGGGCAACACAAAAATATGATCGCTTATGATGCAGGGAAAACTTTTCCCTGCCCAGCCCAGGCTCTGGTTCTTGTGGAGAAGTGCAGAAAGTTTCAAGTTGCACGGTGGCGAAAAGATTTGAGCGATCTTCTTCGTGTTGTGTTAGTTATTAAGGTAGACCATCGCCCCGAGCACGTGGTTTCAGGAGCTGCCGCTACTACCACGTCGTTCTGCCAGGGCTTTTCGATAAACTGTCAGTACAGCGTGCAAGTTTTTTTTGCCTTCATGGAAGCGTCCCAGCACAGCCCAGCTTGAAAAGTTTCGTTCTGTGTGTGCGCGCGTCCAAGAAGAGTATCGGTTTTGGGTTGGAGCGAGTTGGCCGTCGGAGCAACTCATCGAAGTATGATGACACGCTGTGTGTGTGTCTACCAAGTGCGCGGCACTCCCGGAGTGCAACTGAAGCGGAAAAACTTTTGTCGTTCAGTTCGGCAACCCGGAGTTCCCGGAAGGTCGGTTCCGGTGACGCGGGCTTATCGCAGAGTGGTTCAAACCGTTTCCTGCACCGTTCCGAGATGGCCTTTTCTGCAAAGCGCACGGGGTCGTGAAGTTATTGTGGTTTAAAGTTTGTCATCGGCGTGTCGTGCGATGCGGATGTTCTGCATTTGACAGAGCGGATGATGTCGTTTATCATCGCTATGGATGGCACGTGTTTGTAAGCATCCCTTGCCCGATGGCAGCTGACGAGGAAAGCGTGTTTCAAGAATCAATTTGAATAAATTATGAGCAAGATTGCTAAGTAGAAAACTGATTATAAATAGGATTCCGATATTAAGTGTATCCATAAGCTCTTCAATCATCTTCCAACAACACGGGAACACTCTAGTCATGCGGTCAAATAAATATGTCAGTTTCTTCCGTTCCTACCAACTTGCCAAGTCAAACTTAACCCTCAGGAGTCCGCACGCATATTCCACTCTAATTGAGCAATGAATCTACTGTCATCGCGAGCGATGGGATTCAATCAACTTCCAAGAACGGACGGACGTTCCGAGCGTGATCCAGTGCCTCCATAAATCCAACGCTGACGAGCTAATTCACTCATGTAATTACCGTACGAGCCGAGTCTGACAATGACGACGACGACGACGATGGAAGCATGGCGCTGGAACGCCTGGAACGAACACAGTAACAGTAACACGGCCGTGCTATCACTCAGCGGGCGTAATCACGGACGCATCGGCATCGCACATCAAAATCCCATAACCTAACCTAACATAATCCGAACCGAACCGTGACCGTGACCGGATCCCCACCGGGCCCGCTCGCTGGCATGCCTTTCGTCGTTGCTGGAAGAAATGAGGATGAGTACATGTTCTTGAGATGTTACTGCTGTCTGCCTCCACCGTTCTCCACCATGGCCCAGAGACCATTAGCAGGCTACCACGCTTCATCTAGCCCACCCCAACACGCACTGAAAAACCGAAGCGATCGTTTATCCCTGCGTAAAAGAGAGAGAGCGAGTGAGAGAGAGAGTGGCAGGCAGGCACCCTGTTCCTAACGCTATTACATGATAATTATTTCGCAAATAAATTAGACGCCTACAACCGCCTCAGCCAGGCGCTTGTCATCCTCCATCGTGGGGCTCTTATGGCTGCATGTTTCATATTCTTGTGGCACTTGTGGACGACGTCATCGTCATCATCATCATCATCGCGCCGAGAAACCGGACCGGACCAGGCAGGCGGACAGCGTTGTAATTTTGTATACATCGCCGATCCACCCTTGGGGATCTTCCCGACCGCGTCCTTCATCAGCGGGAGAAAGCAACTCTACGGAGTACGTGAATGGTGCCGCTTCGTGATGGCGAGATATTTCTTCGTCAAGTCCGATGTGTCACGGAAGCCACCGAGGGCACCGAGGGCTCGGTTTGGTGAAGTGTCGGTAAATGAGAAACGTGCCTCGGCATAAATCTTCGTGTTTCGGGTGGCGCGGCCGGAGTTCTTAGCATTTCAATTCGTCCCTCTTTTTTTCCCCTTCTTTTGCCTTTGCCGCGTGGTTGCTTTCCGTGACGCGTTGAGGAGCTGTCAGGATCGGGGGAAGCTTCCACCGTGTAGCCACACATGTGGATGTACGTTTCTTCGTACGGACATGGAGACGGGCACCTCAAGTGCAGCAGCAGACGCAAGGTAGTACAGAAAAGTGGACATGGATATAGTGAGATGGATGGATAGCTTTCACCGTTGTCATGCCGGGGAGTTTTGAAGCCTACCGCTCTGTGTGACATTTTTGAAACGTTTGCTTGTGCACACATACACATGGTCACCGTACTTAAACAAAGATAGGTATCTATGTACGAATTCATCCGGTCGGTTCTGCTGCATGCCGATTGTCCCTTGCTTAATGGCACAGAGAGACCCTCACAGAAACGAAAGTAGGCCAGCAGGGAAAGCCAACCGGGAATGTGTGGTTGCATAGTCTAACAAGCGGGTCTATAACATGCCCTCTCGTTTACGGTTGCTTCGACCATTTCACGGTAGGACAAACGGGCACAAAAACCGCTCCGAAAGCAAATTGTCCAGATCAAACGATAGCCTTTCGAAAAATGTGACACCCTGTCATTCTGGGAGGACAGTCATTACGTTGATGACGTTTTGTTACGCTCATTTGTGTGTGTGTGTTTTCTTCTTTCTCTTTTTACACAAAAGGACACACTTTGTTCCAGAATGCTGGTGGCCAAGAGAAAGCAGCAAACTTACGGAAAGTCGATCTGGTGCTGGGTAAACGGAGCGAGCGAGCCCTTTCGAGCGAAACATCCTTCAGTAAGTGTAGCAAGCGGTTATGGAGGTTTCTATTATTAATCCCATGCATAATTAGGATCTATTATGTTACGAGGAACGGGTCCAAGCAGGGAGCTGATTCAGTGCAACTGGTATCATGATAAGGATACGGATCTGCCTTTCATTCCGTCAAGTCTCTTTGATGGAACCTTAATGAGCAGGATTAATATTCTATTCATTAAAATTGGTACCAGTAGTTTTCCCAAGGAGTGTAATTTAATGGATTTATATCGTAGCTGAATGAATGCAGACACGTTCTCAAGCACAACTAGTATGAAAATAATATCTTGCAGAGTTTTTAATACATGAGAGTGTCATCAATGTACTTATGATAACAATTTAATGACTCTAATATATTTAAAAATTAAACTCTCATGGAGGCGCCAGGTGGTTTGTAGAAAAATATAGTAAAATATAAACTACTCTTTAAATTATAAGCCAAATAATATTAACAATTTTACTATCGAAACATGCATTCGAAATAGTCAATTTGTGCTTCATGTGCTTTACTTGAGCATTAAAAAAAACACACACAAAAAAGTTATCGTTCTGTTAATGCATGCTGCGAAATCTGTCGACAGTAACAAACGATAATGTGCCACCATAATAGGTTGACCAGAAAATTAACGCCAACAAGCATCAAAGATGGCACACACACACACATACACGTGCACTGTCATTATCATCGGCACCCATTGATTGTGGCACGCAGACCGGTTCGGGCCCGCTGCAGATTGCATTAAAGTGATTTAATAGTGTCCGTGGGCCGGCCTGCAAACGTCACACTTAAATAACATTACGCACAGGCAATAAATTCCACACATCGTCCATTTTATTGGCGTCCCTTTCGGGAAGCGCGCCGCAGGATGCATTATAGGTTATAGGTGCGTTAACATTTTTCATTAGAAGGGGTTTCGCCCGGGTGCGTGGGGAAAGACACGCCAAGCGGACATTACGGTTGGACTGACCTTATGGCTGGATCTGACACGAGATTAACTGGAGGCTGATGATAATAATTGTAGGCGTAGGATTGAAATAAAATCCCGAATGAGCCTAAAATCCACAAACGTGGGCTGGAACGTATGTTGTTGATGTTGAACGGTGAGGTGTGAACGAGATAGCGAATGTGAGCGAGGACGACGGTTGAAAGGGGCTGAATAAAAATCAACATCACACCGTAATCGGGGAACTCTCATCGGCCACAGATGAATGGTAATAAAAATTATAATCATCTCTATTAATTTCAACATAATCGCAACACGTGATTAATCGCTATTTCGCGCTCAGTGATGGGTGGTGCGAACTGTTCAGTCGTGTGGTAGAAAACATCATTTAGTTTTATTGAGTTTGACAATGTACACTAACGAACTCGTGCATTAGCAGTTCACAAACACAAACAAACACGGTTGAAAATCACCTCTAAAGCAATAAATTAGGTTAAACTTATTTTTAAAGACCCTCACACCATCCAACTCATGGGAGTTATGGAGAAATAACAGCACTTTTATTGAAAACTGCTGGGGAGTGAATCTCCCCAACAAAAGGGTTCAAAGCCTTGCGCTGAGAATCACGGCCAAAAATCGGCTGTTCGATAACGTATGCCCTTTCGAGCGAAAGGATAATTTATCGTGCAACTCGTGGAAGCAACTCGTGAGCCCGATGTTCTCACCTAGGGTGCCATAAATTTCACCCCCTAACCACCACCCAAACCCATCTTAATGATGCGATCGATGTGACGTGAGACGAGCAGCGAGGTTACAAACCGTTCCGTTTCTCACTCCCACGTGTATCCCAGGGGACGAAACACTTACACTAATGGGCACCGAGTGGAGGGACATTTCGCACCGGAAACGGTTGCAGAAGTGTTTGCCGAAAAGAATATGATCAACGTAACTTACGTATGTGGCGTGTCTGAATCAGACGGAACCTGAAGGGAATGGGGAACTCAAAATGGAAAAATTAGATGATGAATACCCGATACCCGGTTGTTGACCGCGCGGCCAGACGGGTTGGTTTCAAAATCTGTTGTAAAACAATCCCTGTACCTTTCCGGAGATTTAATTAACCTGATGGTTCGCTTCGGTCCGAAAATGACTCCGGTTCTTTGACCTACGGAGAACGGGGACCGGGGTTTGGTTCAGATTTTCGCCCTTTTCGATGTGGACAAGAAAAATGGTTGCACCGTGGTCGTCGAAAGCAGGAACCCTTTGAATCCTTCCCGCACATTTTTTCTCGCTTTTCCGCGTTCTTTCTTCTCCCGTATCAGCTTTAAAGTGGAACGGTGGCGTACGTGAGCGGCATAGTGATTCGAGTCCATTTTCCGGATTGTTTACAGCGTGTACGAGCGTTCGATATGCTTCCCGAAGAAAATGGGTGAAAGTGATTTTTCTTCAAGCAAGTAGTTTTCGCATGAAAAGCTTCAGCTCCAGGAAAGGACTGAATTTTTTAGTATAGTATCATGCAAAATCCATCGCTCGTTGAGAGCGATGTTTTCTTCCCCGAAGCACGACCCAATAGCGTTCCGTGATGGATTGGTTTCCATTTGCCTTTCACGCTTTAGCTTAATTTTAAAATCCCGGAGCAAATTTTCTTCAAAACAGGGTTCGTGTGCCCTTCTTATGACGAGAAGTGATTTATGATATCGTTTTTATTGCTTCTAGTAATGCTTTTTGTTTAGTAGAAAAAGGAGATTCTAGGGAAGAATTTTATTATGACATTATCCTACTAAATCATGCTAAATCAAATATTCCTCTAAACAGGTTAACCTCCTTTAAAAAGGTTTAAAAATTCTGATCGTTTTCTGCACTCTCAAACCGTTCCTTTGTTCCTTCGAGCCAATCGAATGGTCTTTTAAGACACTCTCCGTCGACCATTTTATAAAAGCTCTTTAATGTGTGCACCATGCTCACCACATACGCAGTGAGGAGAGCGTTACATAAAATTCCAATTGAAGGCTCGTACGCCTCGTACACTCGACCGGGCAGCAGCCCAAACTAGTTTGTCACGAACCGACGGTAAACTGATGGAACGTAAACTGATGATGATGGATTCCGTAGCTTCCAGCGAAGCGACGGGTGGTTATGATAGCGAAGGGCAGTGAAACAGTTTGCGAGCGTTCCAACGTAGAGCATAGTGCCTGCACGTGCACTTTGTTGGATTTTATAGGTCGTACTACGGGCAGCATTTATAGCGTTTACTGCCAGAAAGGTATCTGCTGCCAATGCACTCATAACGATGGTTTTATACGTATCGTATGGGGTTTGGTGCGTTGTATTTCGAAAATATAAATTTAAGAGCATCTCCATCGTCCAAATCTCTTCCACCGCTTTTGTTCTAAATTTCATTTACACATCCTATTTGACAAAGAGTATTTGAAACCCCACCCGAGTGCAGCCCATAAAGTGGCCCTCTAATCTTCGCGAAATACTTCCCACGGATGGACGGCGAGGAGGAGGAGGAGCAAAAAAAAAAGCACAAAACAAACCCAATCCCGTGTCCCACATATCGAACAGTTTTATTGACCGCGCGCGAGAGAGAGAGAGAGCGAAAAAAACAGCGACACCCTCGGCTGCAGGTTGAAACGCAATCCCCGGTACCGCAACCGCATTTTCACCCGAATGCAGCGCGCGATGCGCAGCCGGAACGCGCTAGTAAATTTTTATAGGAATTGGAATTTTATGTACCGCGGAAAATCCGCCCTGCTGGGGGTGGTGGTGGTGTTGGTGGTGTGCAAAAAGTCACCGAAAGAGCGTTAACGATCGGGGAGCAGACCGATGCGGCGTGAAATCCGGCCATGATTTCGCTAATGGATGACGGAGGGATTTGAGGCGATCGATCGATCCTGTGCGTGGTTTTCGCATACGCGCTTAGTTTTTCCTGTGTGCGACCGACCGTCCGACAGGAAGGGTGCAAATGGCTAACTAAAGCTCCCAAAGCTCACAGCGCACGGCACTCGTGATGAGTTTGCGAGTAATACGAAGCACAAAGCTAGGGAGGAGTGTATCGCAGTTTCATTCGACTGAAAAAAAAACAAACGCGTATGGAGGGAACTTTGGGGTTTCTCAACAATCGATTGATTGGCAGCGTGACGATATGGGTTTGCGAGTGCAGATACCCGGGTGCACGCAGTGGAACGCCCTGCAGCGATATCCTCTTTCGGTAACGTTATTGTGTGGCGAGATCTTCCTTTACACACCGCTCGTCAGTTGGAATGCATTTCTGCGCTGCACTGAATGCAGCCGGGTTTTGGTGGGAATATTTGCAACAATGCAATTTGTTCTGTATACTGTAGCTGGTATTTTTGGGGAGGCTTATAGTCCTCTGAACGTTTGGTCCACGCCATTGTATCGGGAAATGTACACAGAAACGGTTTAAATTGTTTGAGTCATTAACGTTCATGGGAAAGAATGATGTTTGAGTATTCCGAAAAAAAAATTAATCGAAATACACACATTATGATCATTAATTAATCACTCTTTCACACCATCGATCAAATAATCCGTAAACAAACGTATTCAGCTCATGAAAACCCCATTAAATGTGATGTTAAATGATTGATTCACAACGTGTACAAACACAGCAGCATTGTTAAACAGATAGATAATGTATAAAATGACTCAAATGTGTTTATAACGTAAAACCATAGCCTTTTGTTATATGGTATTTGCGGTAACTTAATAATCTATAAAATGTTTATAGAAAAAACGATGTTGAAATAATATGTTTCATTGAATTTAACAGATTTTTTCATTATCGATGTAAATTTTAGCTACAGTGTGATGCGCTAGAGCAGCTTAGTACGTTGGGGACATGATTTGCACTTAATCAAATAGTTTAGATTAGTCGTTATCCGACCGTCCGACAGGAAGGGTGCAAATGGCTAACTAAAGCTCCCAAAGCTCACAGCGCACGGCACTCGTGATGAGTTTGCGAGTAATACGAAGCACAAAGCTAGGGAGGAGTGTATCGCAGTTTCATTCGACTGAAAAAAAAACAAACGCGTATGGAGGGAACTTTGGGGTTTCTCAACAATCGATTGATTGGCAGCGTGACGATATGGGTTTGCGAGTGCAGATACCCGGGTGCACGCAGTGGAACGCCCTGCAGCGATATCCTCTTTCGGTAACGTTATTGTGTGGCGAGATCTTCCTTTACACACCGCTCGTCAGTTGGAATGCATTTCTGCGCTGCACTGAATGCAGCCGGGTTTTGGTGGGAATATTTGCAACAATGCAATTTGTTCTGTATACTGTAGCTGGTATTTTTGGGGAGGCTTATAGTCCTCTGAACGTTTGGTCCACGCCATTGTATCGGGAAATGTACACAGAAACGGTTTAAATTGTTTGAGTCATTAACGTTCATGGGAAAGAATGATGTTTGAGTATTCCGAAAAAAAAATTAATCGAAATACACACATTATGATCATTAATTAATCACTCTTTCACACCATCGATCAAATAATCCGTAAACAAACGTATTCAGCTCATGAAAACCCCATTAAATGTGATGTTAAATGATTGATTCACAACGTGTACAAACACAGCAGCATTGTTAAACAGATAGATAATGTATAAAATGACTCAAATGTGTTTATAACGTAAAACCATAGCCTTTTGTTATATGGTATTTGCGGTAACTTAATAATCTATAAAATGTTTATAGAAAAAACGATGTTGAAATAATATGTTTCATTGAATTTAACAGATTTTTTCATTATCGATGTAAATTTTAGCTACAGTGTGATGCGCTAGAGCAGCTTAGTACGTTGGGGACATGATTTGCACTTAATCAAATAGTTTAGATTAGTCGTTATGTTTTTCCAGGTTATATTTTCCTATTATCAATTGTAGCAATCGTATAACTTAAACTTAAAATATACCTTTTACTTTTGATGAGCATAGATCTCATTTAAAAATGGTGTTGAAGGAACATTTCAAAATGGTATAAAATAAAAGAAAACCCTGCTCATAGCTCTGACGCTAAACCCCACCCCTGATAATATCCCCATTCGAAGCACAAACCAGAGAGATACTAAATAATGCGCCTGTCAACCCATCAGATCCTTCCCTTTTGTGGTTCTTGCTTGTAATTATTCATTTCCCCGGCTGTCTTTCAAACGATCCAACCAAACCGATTGTGAGCCTCTTTTGTGCTTCGTTACACCACGGCTACAATGTACGGTGAAATGCATCGTGCAAGCTTGCAGCAGCAACAGGGATCAGGGTCAGTCCTTAGGAGGAGGAAAATTAAATCAAAACTTGAAACAGCGACAGCATGAAACCGACCACGGAAGCTACGAACACGAAGACATCGTAGACCCGCTTCTTTCAGCACTGTTGGGTGCAGCGTAAATGCAACGCTAGTGGACGTCAAATTCGTTGGATTAAGTTACGGAAACACGCAAATTGTCCACCAAAGTTGAAACGCAAAGAAGGATTTGGATATTTATTTCAAATGAAACAAAAAATCCTTCTTGTTTGGACGGCTGGGGGTTTTTTTGGCCATCGTTTATCTTAATTATGTGTCGTAGTTTTCGGTGAGTTGATATTTCGCTGCGGTCTGGCGTGCAGTTGGCAACCAGTTTCTATTTCGTGATCATGTTCTTTGTTTAGGTAAACCAAGGTCAGCCTTTACCTAGTAACTATAGGTAGTAAGTAATGAAATGCACTTAATGGACACTGAAAGATGATAAAAATAAAAAAAAACGTCTTATTTGGAAAACAGTGAAGAAAATGCAGTAACAAGTATCAACATTAACATTAAAAAGTAGACAAAAGGTTGTTTTCAAACTAGAAAACAAAAGAAGACCATGAAAACTAATAAAAGGCGATAAAATACCCCAGAAAACTGTTCGTAAATGAGGAAATATAAAGGAAAATCTATAAGCCTCCAGTGAAGTAGTGTGTACACGAGAAGTCTATCGTCTAATGGACGGGCCCGTGCGCTCGTAAAACCATTATAATTCCCCACAAAATGACGCACTATTTATCTAGCAGGCACTATCTTCTCGCACTGCCTGCGTCGAGATTCGAATCCTCGTACCGAAAATCCCTTCGGCTCCTGTTGCATACAGTGGGGGAAAGCTTTCCACTACCCCTCCCACCCACCTACCCCCACTCCATCCACCAGCCAGTGCTTCCGTTGCGGTTGCTGCGGTCACCGTGGCTGTGTGGCAGACGAAATCACGACCAAACAAACGAAACACGGCGCCGGAAAATCTGAGACAATGTTCGGTGGCCATTGTATCGGAAGGTAAACCGTCCGGAAAGCACCTCCCGCTGGGACAGCGGGGTGGGACCGGGGGAAAACCAAAAATTACCATAACCAACTGGTTTCTGCTGTTCTGGCCTATAAATAGGCTCCCCTTTTTCATAATTGAGGTTAATTACCATTTCTGCTCTGGGTGCGAGCGCTGTCCCGCACAATGGCGAGGGCGAGATGCACGGCACGGTGTCGATCCGGTTATCCGGTGGGCCAAAAGTGGTCAGCAGGCGTAATGAATTCAACGGTGGCACCGGGTTTGCGAAGCCTCCGCACTGGGGGGGCCTTCCCGAGAACGGAATCCGAAAAATCCCTGTCCCTTGGTTGTGGGGGGTTGTGGCAGCCTCGGGTGTCACGAACGGGCGACTCATTTTTCGCCAGGCTCACTACCCGGGCCGACCTGCTCCTTCCCAAAACCGACCGTAAATATAAGCTTCTTAGATGTGGCCGTTTTCCGGCGTCCAGCAAGGAGACAGCTCGGTAGGCCCCAGCCGGAGCAGGTTGTTTCGAAAGCTAATTGATGGAAGATTACACAACACAACAACGGGCCAGTGGGGTGGGTGTTGGGTTTTTTTTGTGTGTGCCCCCTTGAAGCTCTTAAACGTTCCCAATTTCTGTCGGTAAAAGCTGTCACACAGCAAGCCACAAACCGGTCGTCCGGAAAGGGCTTTGGGGCGCCCGCGCGAGAGTCGGACGTCAAATAAATGCCAATGTTTGGCACGATTTACCTCCGCACGCATCGGGTGGCACACCGAACGCACGCAAACAGACCGTGCACGCAACCGAATTTATGTGCTGCTCTCTCGCTCTCTTTCCGCTCGGGGTGTGCGTGCGTTTATTTGTGGAACGGTCGGCTTTTTTGTGTTTTCAAAAGGGTAAAGGATAATTTCATCTTTGCGCTGGAGAGCTGACGGGAAATCAGAAACCGCACTGTTTGTCTGTGGCAATTCATTAACTGTGATCATAAAATCGATTGCCGAGCTTGTAACGCTCGCAAGCTAATGAAGTCGAATGGGAAAGATTACTTTGTGTGTTGTGTTTGTTGATTTAAAAGGATATTTTCTTATGAGGAAGACACAGGAGCGCTCTCATTAGCTACATCTCTATCATCACTTAAGCTTATTCCAAGATGGTTTTTAGATCCTTACTTCTTACTTCGTGCTTCGTGTACTGCAAGCGTGATAAGCGCTTCCTACACGTCCTATCGCTCAACTCCTTTCGCCCCAAAAAGCACGGAAAGCGAATAATTAAGTTAATATAGTTAATGGGAACGTTTCAAAAATTCATCACCCTATGTTGGGGACGCGTCCCGGCAGAATAGTGCGCAGCGGGCGATTTGTCATTTCCCCGTGAACGCGTCCCCCGATGAAGAAAGCAGAAGCATGGAAACCGTGTCACTTACGCTCCAGCAGTAGTAAATGAAGAAAGCTACTTCTCACAAAGCAGCTGCGTAGGTGTTGGAGGCAGCCTTTGGTAGTGTTGGGTGTTGGGTGTAATTATTCCCTGAAGCGAGCGCGCTCCCAAACACACACACAAACGGTGTCCCAAGCTTAGGGAACGGAAACTGGAGGCTTCCTTCCTCGCACCGGGAAAGACCGGAAAGTGGTCCGAAAATGGTGCGCTAATGAAGTTTACGCAGTATTTTTCAATTATGAATATTGGAATTTCAAGTTTATTCCACCCTCGTGGGCAGGTTCTGTTTCAGTCGAGATTGTACACGGTAATTGAATTTCTCGTTCGAAATACGAGGGAGCAGAGAGTCTTTAAGATGAAGGGCAGCAAAAAAAAAGAGTTGCTGCTCAACAATATGGAAGCGTGGCAAACGAAAGAGCAGGGTCGTTTAAGCGAATGAAATATTACGACAGCTCAGAGAAATCGTTATGACAACTCAACGAACAATTAAACACAACCCGGATAATTGATTCTTTTCTCGCTCCGCTTTCCTTCGCTTCACAGGGAAAAGTGCTCGAAGCTGACACGGGTAATCTTTTCCACCTCCGTTTTCGCATCCACATTCATCACCTTTGTGTGCAAGGGGATGATGGCCCTTTGAAAACGGCGACATATTTCATCGTGAGATAATGAGCGTAGAAGCGCAATAATCTCGACCAGCTCCCGGACGGACGAATGAAGCGCATGAGCCAATAAACGCCTTACGCTGGTGGTTAACGAGGGCAATGAAGGAGGAGCCCATTTAAACAACTTTCTTCGGGATCAATTACCTCTCGGGAGGGGGCAGGCGAACGTAAGGAAACGTGTAAGGGATGCTAAGGATCCTGTCACGCTGGCGAGTCGCGTAAGCAATAAAACGCGAGCTGCAGATGAAGCGCCTCGCTGTGAGTTGTGTTTAGAGCTTTTTTTCCTAACCCCAACTACTTTGAATGTGTGTTTTTTTTTCATCGACCTGGAAAGTGGAATTTTCCACCAACACATCGCGCTCCGTTTCATCACGATAGCGAGCAATTTCTTGCCATGAGCACTGCTTTGGAAGCTGCTGATGCACGTAACGTCGTTAGTGTCAACCTTCCGACGACGGGCCATGACCCGCTCGCGGATGCTGATCATTAACCGTTTTTCCAAATCGTTTGGGTGTAATTTGATTACAAACTTTCGAGAGGTAGCAGCAGCAGCATCCGCCGGTGTGGATGCAGCAGCCGTTGTTAAGTAATTTAAATGAGTGCCACAGCACTTATCTTGAAACGTCCTTCCCGAAAGGACGGACCCGTTTAGATGATCAGCAAAGGTCCGCGCACTTACCTGAAAGAGAGACAGAGAAAGGAAAAAAGAAGCGTAAGGAAAATGTACAAGTCACAACGATAATTCTCTTGCGCGAAAACACATTGCAGTAAGAAAAGCAGGAGAGAGAGAAAAAAGCGAAACGAAATGGTTGGCTTCCCTTTCGGAGGGCAATCGCGCCACGCGCTGAGATGAAATGGAATGGGTTATAAAATTTAAATTCAACGCCGCATAACGCTGCCTGATTACAAAATGCGTCAATTACGTGGCGTTTGCCGACACAGCGGGGCAAATGGATGGTTCCTAAATGATGCAATTTCACGAAAATTTGAATCGAAAAACCGGTGCTAGATCGATATCTTTTCCATCCCGATCGTCGCCATTGCCGATGTGAGAAGCGAGAAACAAGTGCTCTATCAGCACTTATCCAATTGAAGATGTGAAAAATGTTCAGAATTTGCTTCCTTCGGATGGGTTTTCCTCCAGCACTTGCCTTGCATTTTATAGTTTCAGTAGATCATATCAAGATTCAAAAGCGACACAATTATAGGATATGTTCAGGTTGATGCTTGATGTCAAAAAAACGATCTAAATTCAATAAAACTAATCGAAAATGATGCTGCTTTTATCATTTTGTAATGATAACTTTTATTTCACGTGACATTATTTGCTGCCATCGATTTTCACACAAAAATTGTAATGCATTACATTATACAAGGAATAAAAACAGAACACATTCGAATGTGACCGACTTTACACTCCACTACAAACGCGGCTAGTGGCAAAATTGAATTTCGTAAGTAAATTACGATCTAATAGAATAATAATTAAACTTCACGACACGCTAGGAAAAAAGTTTCCGTCTGGCACTCGACCTGTCATTTGCTTCAGTCTCTCGAGCTGCGCTGAACTCAACTTTAGCGGCTGCGATCGGCGGAGAACGCCATGTCGAAGTTCATGTCGAAGTCTCTCTCTCACTCGACTGATTACAATGCCGAAGTGGATTCACATTGGACTGTGGTGGTGGTAGTGCTTCGGGAAAAACTTTCGTCACCTGGCAAAGGCCACCGGCGAGGAGCAGCGCCGCAATGAGTTTACATTTTCAAACACGCTAAAATATGGATGATTTGGATGCCTGGAAGAGCGAAAACTTTCGGAAAAGGACTTCATCGAGAGCAAGGCAGCGGTGGATGGTAGTTTTATGGTTCCTTTTGAAATAGTTAGAATCCCGATATGTGTGGATGTGTGTGTGTGTGTGTGTGTGTGTCTCTTATCGCCGACGCTCCTTCGAATGTAAGCAACCCTTGGCAGATCTTTAATAGTTAAACAGACCAGATTCCTGTCGTGGTGTCTGCAGGCCGTGCAGAAATAGAAAGTTCCAAATGGCAAAACTGCTACCAGTGTTTACTCTCTGCTCGCCATCAGCGACTTTTTCTCCAAATGTTGCACATGATAATGAGCCTGATGAATAGCCGGAGGAAGACGGCCGGTGCGTGCGTTTGTAAACACATCCACTGACTCAAAAGTGCCTTGTCTTGGATCTTGTAAATGTTGTGGATACGTGCGTTTCGCAATGTCTAGTGTTTGTTCTGGTAGATTGAGCTCTCAATTAAAATGCCTAATTAACATGGTTGCATTCAAGGAGTGTAATACAATTCAATCTGGCGGATCAAGCACACCGATGTGATGATCTTACAAACAACACAACGTTAACTCGTTGAAAACGAAATACACCTAAACTACTCACGAACTGGATTAACATTAGATAGTCTGTCGTTTGGATCTTCAAGCCCACAACACATTGGTAATAAAGCCAATTTCAGAACTGAAAGCTAAAAAATAGTTACAATCGCTCTCGATGTTACGGTCGTGGTTATTAACGTGAATAGCGCAATCATACGATTCTAGGAAACGCGAGCTAATGTACATTTGAAATTATACTAATGTGCCTTGAGGAACATCCATTGCTCTCGGGTGAGCTTCGTGACATTTCAGTCGCGTGTTCGGTTTTCGTGTTCTCCTAACAGTGTTCCGAAGCGGATGAATAAAAGCAGGCGTTAGTACATCTTGGAGCACCGTCGGTTAGTTGAAAATGCTCCTGCAGTACCAATACCATCGGTAGCGAAAACTGGTTTACAGTGCAAAGTTGACAACTGGAGTCCTCGAGTGGATCAATATTTGCCGACCGATATTGCGACGCAATGTGAATACCTGAGGCGCATGGCTCCAGTTACACTACGTGATAGACAGACTACATTTTAATTTTGTTTTATTTGCAAGAATCTATCCGGGGAACCCCTAACCTGGGAAATTATTTTGTTTTCATCGCAAATCACAAATGATTCATAATAAAGTCAGGACTTCAGCGCTAGCAAATAATTTTGCTATCTGGATAACAACAACCTTGAGATCTTCAATGAAACCCGTGTCCATCGTCAATTACGGTAATGATAGTGTGTGCTATATAATAGCTGCAATACCCGAGTGAGCTGGGTCACTTGTCAGTCTTGCGTATACGTGCCTTCAACAGCAGCGTGTACTGGGTAGTGAATGATGCAGTGAAAAAAACACATATTAATAATGTTCAGCAACACTACATTGTGGTACTTGATTCGGTAAATTGCAGACGCTGAACTGATTTATTTTTTAAATTTGTGCTTTGTATTGTTCGCCAATGCAGCATCATCGCGACCATTTTCGTTGTGTTACGAGCGACGAATGGATTAAAATTCATCTGCAGCGAAAACGCATCTCTGTGCGAAGCTGAGAACTGGAACCCGCAAGTGGACGGATACTTTGTGCTTGATCACCTGCCAAACACGGTGCAGCGGTTCTACGTGATAAACCTCGTGCTGGCATTTGTTGAGGCACACTTTTGCAACGAAATGGCACGCCATGTTGATCATCTGAAGATCACAGCATCACCAACGCTCAGAGCACTTGTCATTCCGCGCGAATGTAGTACTAAAGAAATCGTAGTTAGAGAGACATCGCTTAGATGGGTTCACTTTGGGGCAAACGATCACTTGCGGTATGTCACGATACAACACTGTCCGATGCGCGAAGTTCCTCCAACGATAGGTGACTTGCGAAATTTAGAATATCTAAGCATTCAAAACACCGAAATCGAACACATCGATCTGAGTCAAATCTGTCAACATGAACATCTCGCCTCATTATACTTACAAAAAAACAACATCATGAATGTGGTCGGTAAGAGTGAGGAACGTTACCGGCAAGCTTTGTCTACAATATTGCTGAGCTACAATCGAATAAGTAGAATCAATCTAGATATATTCTCGCCCTTCGTTAAGCTGAACGTTCTAGACTTATCACACAACAGGATTGCGACCGTCCTGGGAGGGTTAAAGAATCCTGCACTGCAGAGTGTTTTATTATCGCACAATCGTATTAAACAACTCGACTGTTGTGCGTGGGGTATCGTGCGCAGTTCAGTTATGTTCGAAGCTGCCAACAATAACCTTACGCGTGTTCCACGATGCATGGACAAACTGCGCGCAGTAACTTACATCGGTCTTAAACACAATCAGATCGCCAACGTTGAGATCGACCAGTTCAAGAAGCTTTCGAATTTGCAAGTCTTGAATTTAGCGTTCAACTGCATTTCTACAATTCCCTCGGATGAGAGTGAGTACCCGCCAAATTTACTCACGTTTTACGTGCAAAGCAATCCGATCGGTATCGTTAGCATATCGGAAGAATCATTCGAAAGGTTGATAATAGTAAGTAAGCAAATACCGAAGGGGCATTAGATGCAAGTGCAACGATCTGTAAACCGGCAATCCCGAAGTATCTTAGAAAACATTTCAGCTTGTGATAGTGTCCAAAGTGAATCTGTGACAATTTTGTAGTTTCGTTGGCTAGGCAACTAGCTCCGTGTGTCCGCTCACGCATGAAGCCCCCCGTGAAACTGGTACTTATGATAATTGTCTATAATGATAATGTGTGCTGAAGTCCCGGACAAAGCAATGGGTTGTCCGCGTGTGGGTTCCTGTCTTCAACAGCAGTGTGTATTTGGTAGTGCAACAAAAAAAAACATAAACGTAATGCTCAGTTACAGCGCCCTAAGGTACTTGAATTGACCGTAGATTATTTTGTTCTGTGTTTTATTGAGTTTTTCTACAAAATTTTCCTGATTTCATCAGCCTCGGCTTCATCGTTTTCTCTTTGTCGCAAGTGAGTGGATTCAAATTCGTCTGCACCGAAAGCATTGCCATGTGCGAAGTTGAGAACTGGAACCCTCGAGTGGACGGATACTTTGTGCTTCAGCATTTACCCAACGCGTCTTATTTCTCAGTAAACAATCTGCTGCTTTCATCAGTCGAGGGAAAATATTGCGTTGAAAATGCACGCTACATTGACCACCTGATAATCATAAAATCACCAACGCTCCAATCCATTGTCATACCGCACGAATGCAACGTTGATACTATCGATATACAGAAGACGGCTCTCAGATGGATTCACTTCGAACCGAACGACCACCTGCAGGACGTAATCATTGCCTACTGCCCGATGCGCGAAGTTCCGCCAACGATTAGCAATTTGAGGAATTTAACATCCTTAAGCATTCAATACACCGGAATCGCGCAGATCGACTTGGGTCCAATTTACAGCCTGGAAAACTTGGCTGCATTACAATTACGAAAAAACAATATCGAAAACGTCGCTGGCAAGATCGAAAGGTTTCATCAGGAAGCAATGTTTTATATAGCTCTGAGTTACAATAAGATAAGAAAACTAAACCTAGATGTATTTTCGCCCTTTGTGAAACTAACCATTCTCGATTTATCACACAATCAGATAGAGGTGCTTCTCGGAGGATTGAAAAACCCTGTAATAGAGAGCATTATCCTTTCGTACAATCGCTTAAAGGAGCTCGATTGGTGCACGTGGTGTACCGTGATTAGTCGAGTTTCCATTGCAGCTGCGAGCAACAATCTCACACGCGTTCCACGATGCATGGATCGGCTCGGTGGGGTAACTTACATCGGCCTCAAAGACAATCAGATCACCAACGTTGAGATCGAACAGTTCGAGAAACTTACAAACTTACAGGCATTGGATCTATCATTTAACTTGTTATCTGCACTTCCTTTGAATGAGAGCGTCTATCCACCGAATCTTACCCTTCTCAATGTTTATGAAAACCCTTTGGGGAATGTGAGCATGCAGAACGATTTGTTTAAAAGGTTGCTGATAATAACTACGTGTATTTAGTAAAGAGCAGCAGCAACATTGTTTTTACTTTGCAATAAATCAAAACATGCAGGAAAGCATTTTCCTGTAGTTAAGTTAATCTATCAGCTTAACTACAGAGGACCAGAACAGCTATCACCCAGCAATAACGTTCACGATGCCATGAGAAACTACTAGAAAGGCATGATCCTGGATCCAAACGGGTATGGGTATGGGCATACCATTAGGGACCTGAACATCATGCAGCAGGTTACTCATCTGCATTATGGTTGAACATCTTCTAACTTGCTCAATGCACAATTGCACAATGGATGTGGTGTCACCAAAGCGGATCGGAGAGGATCGTTTGCCACTGGTAACCTTGCAAAATGTCGGTGTCACTCGGATAAAATTAGTGCTAATGATCAATTTGGGTAATGAAAATGCGTTTTGTATATAATCTCCACACATTTTAGTCTTTCGTGTAGTTTCGTGCATTCAACAATAGTGTGTGTTTACTCGTTTACATCAAAGCCTCCATATAAACATGATTTATTATGCTCCACTTTGGTACTTCATCAATTAAAAGAGAGTATTAAATATTTCATTTCATTTTTGAATTATTTCTTTGTAATTTCCAAAACCCTAGCCTTATCGTGGTCGTTTTCGTAGTGTCGCAAGCGAATGGATTCAAATTCATCTGCCCAAAAGGCATAAAATACTGCGTAGTTGAAGGCTGGGACCCTCGAGTGGACGGATACTTTATGCTTGATCATCTACCAAACACGAAATACCTCTTCGAAATGAAAAATCTCATGTTATCATTAATTGAGGCACAGTTTTGCAACCAAATCGCACGCTACGTTGATCGGCTATCAATCACAGCATCGCCAAAGCTCAAAACTATCGTCATACGGCACGGGTGCAATATTGTCACAATCGATATTAAGCAGACATCGCTGGGATGGGTTCTTTTTGAAACAAACGATCACGTGAAGCACGTCATGATACAACACTGTCCGATGCGCGAAGTTCCTCCAACGATAAGTAAGTTGCGGAATCTAGTGTATGCAAGCTTTAAAAACACCGAAATCGAACGAATCGATTTGAATCAATTCTACGGTCTCGAAAATCTAACATCATTGTTCTTACAAAACAGCCACATAAGACATGTAGTCGGTAAGTGTAAAGGACACTATCAACAGGCTCTGACTGCAATATACCTGAGCTACAATCGGATAGAACAAATTAATCTAGATGCATTTTCGCCCTTCATTAAACTGGAACTTCTAGACTTATCGCACAATGTGATTGCGACCGTACATGGAGAGTTTAATAATCCTGCACTTGAAAATCTTATATTTGCACATAACCGTATAAAACAGCTTGACTGCTGTGCGTGGAATATCGCACGTAGTTCATTTACATTCTCGGCCTCCAACAACAATTTTACGCGTGTTCCACGATGCATGGATCGGCTCTTTGGGTTATTACATATTGTCCTCCGTCACAATCAGATCACCAAAGTTGAGATCGAGCAGTTTGAGAAGCTTTCGAACTTGAAAACGTTAGATTTAGCGTTCAACTGCATATCGGAAATTACTTTGGATGAGAGCGTGTACCCGCCAAATTTGACCAACTTTTTCATGGAAGGAAACCCGATGGGAATCATCAGGTCACCCGTAGCGCTGTTTAAAAGCTTTACAATACCCGTACTACCATTAAGCCCGTAATACCATTAAGTACTAGCTTGTGTTCTACTTAATAAAAGCATACATGTATAGTAGTCTATGAAATCGATTTATTTCCTCAAACATTACTGGTCGTGTTCAGTCCAGCTGCCATTGCAACTACAAGTAACACGTTTTCTGCGATGGATGGAGCGGCTCGGTGGGATAACTTACATCGGCCTCAAACACAATCAGATCGCCAACGTTGAGATCTAGCAGTTCGAGAAGCTTGTAAACCTACAATAATCGGATCTATCGCTTAACTTTCTATCTACACTTTACATCCCATCTGGAAAATGTTAGCGTGCAGAACGATTTGTTTAAAAAGTCGCAAATAATAACTACGTAATGCCACGTAATGAACGAATATCATGTTGCCCTATTGCACGATGAACAATTGCATAATGGACGTAGCTTCGTAGTTCCTCCGATGGTGGGAAATATCGCCAAAGCGGAACGGAGTGGTTCGTTTGCCACTGGTAACCTTGCCAAATGTCGGTGTCACTCCGATAAAGTTAGTGCTAATGATCAATTTGGGTAATGAGAACGAGCTCTGTATATAAGCTCAACACATTTTAGTTTGGGGTGTAGCTTCGTGCGTTGAATAGCAGTGTGTGTTTACTCGTTCAAATCAAAACCGGCATATAATAATGATTTGTTACACCCCACTGTGGTACTTCATCATTTAAGAGGATATAAAATATGGTATTCCATTTTTATTTGTTTCTTTCTCATTTTCACCGACCTAGCCTTATCGTAATCGCTTCCTTCGTGTTGCAAGCGAATGGATTCAAATTCATCTGCACCAATGACAAAACAGACTGCGTAGTTGAAGGCTGGAACCCTCGAGCGGACGGATACTTTGTGCTTGATCATCTACCAAACACGGAATACCGCTTCACCGTGAAAAATCTCCTGTTACCAATAGTTCAGGGACTGTTTTGCAACCAAATCGCACGCTACGTTGATCGACTAAAAATCACAGCATCGCCAAAGCTCAGAACGATCGTCATACCGCACGGGTGCAATATTGTCACAATCGATATGTATCAGACATCGCTTATTGGGGTTCTTTTTGAGACAAATGATCACGTGAAGCACTTCATGATACAACACTGTCCGATGCGCGAAGTTCCTCCAACGATAAGTAAGTTGCGGAATCTAGTGTATGCAAGCTTTAAAAACACCGAAATCGAACGAATCGATTTGAATCAATTCTACGGTCTCGAAAATCTAACGTCACTATTCATACAAAATAACCACATAAGACATGTAGTCGGTAAGGGTGAAGGACGTTACCAGCAAGCTGTGATAGAAATATTCCTGAACTATAACCGAATCGAGGAAACTAATCTTGACGTATTTTCGCCATTCATTAAGCTGAGTCTTCTAGACTTATCGCACAATATGATTGCAACCGTGCATGGAGGGCTAAAGAATCCTGCACTTGAAGATATTATATTTGCATACAATCGTATAAAACAGCTTGACTGGTGTGCGTGGGATACCGTGCTCACTCCAGTTACATTTGAAGCAGCCAGTAATAATCTTACGCGTGCTCCACGGTGCATGGATCGGCTGCCTGGGATAACTTACATCGGTCTCAATCACAATCAGATCAATACTTTATGCTTGATCATCTACCAAACACGAAATACCTCTTCGAAATGAAAAATCTCATGTTATCATTAATTGAGGCACAGTTTTGCAACCAAATCGCACGCTACGTTGATCGGCTATCAATCACAGCATCGCCAAAGCTCAAAACTATCGTCATACGGCACGGGTGCAATATTGTCACAATCGATATTAAGCAGACATCGCTGGGATGGGTTCTTTTTGAAACAAACGATCACGTGAAGCACGTCATGATACAACACTGTCCGATGCGCGAAGTTCCTCCAACGATAAGTAAGTTGCGGAATCTAGTGTATGCAAGCTTTAAAAACACCGAAATCGAACGAATCGATTTGAATCAATTCTACGGTCTCGAAAATCTAACGTCACTATTCATACAAAATAACCACATAAGACATGTAGTCGGTAAGTGTAAAGGACACTATCAACAGGCTCTGACTGCAATATACCTGAGCTACAATCGGATAGAACAAATTAATCTAGATGCATTTTCGCCCTTCATTAAACTGGAACTTCTAGACTTATCGCACAATGTGATTGCGACCGTACATGGAGAGTTTAATAATCCTGCACTTGAAAATCTTATATTTGCACATAACCGTATAAAACAGCTTGACTGCTGTGCGTGGAATATCGCACGTAGTTCATTTACATTCTCGGCCTCCAACAACAATTTTACGAGTGTTCCACGATGCATGGATCGGCTCTTTGGGTTATTACATATTGTCCTCCGTCACAATCAGATCACCAAAGTTGAGATCGAGCAGTTTGAGAAGCTTTCGAACTTGAAAACGTTAGATTTAGCGTTCAACTGCATATCGGAAATTACTTTGGATGAGAGCGTGTACCCGCCAAATTTGACCAACTTTTTCATGGAAGGAAACCCGATGGGAATCATCAGGTCACCCGTAGCGCTGTTTAAAAGCTTTACAATACCCGTACTACCATTAAGCCCGTAATACCATTAAGTACTAGCTTGTGTTCTACTTAATAAAAGCATACATGTATAGTAGTCTATGAAATCGATTTATTTCCTCAAACATTACTGGTCGTGTTCAGTCCAGCTGCCACTGCAACTACAAGTAACACGTTTTCTGCGATGGATGGAGCGGCTCGGTGGGATAACTTACATCGGCCTCAAACACAATCAGATCGCCAACGTTGAGATCTAGCAGTTCGAGAAGCTTGTAAACCTACAATAATCGGATCTATCGCTTAACTTTCTATCTACACTTTACATCCCATCTGGAAAATGTTAGCGTGCAGAACGATTTGTTTAAAAAGTCGCAAATAATAACTACGTAATGCCACGTAATGAACGAATATCATGTTGCCCTATTGCACGATGAACAATTGCATAATGGACGTAGCTTCGTAGTTCCTCCGATGGTGGGAAATATCGCCAAAGCGGAACGGAGTGGTTCGTTTGCCACTGGTAACCTTGCCAAATGTCGGTGTCACTCCGATAAAGTTAGTGCTAATGATCAATTTGGGTAATGAGAACGAGCTCTGTATATAAGCTCAACACATTTTAGTTCGGGTGTAGCTTCGTGCGTTGAATAGCAGTGTGTGTTTACTCGTTCAAATCAAAACCGGCATATAATAATGATTTGTTACACCCCACTGTGGTACTTCATCATTTAAGAGGATATAAAATATGGTATTCCATTTTTATTTGTTTCTTTCTCATTTTCACCGACCTAGCCTTATCGTAATCGCTTCCTTCGTGTTGCAAGCGAATGGATTCAAATTCATCTGCACCAATGACAAAACAGACTGCGTAGTTGAAGGCTGGAACCCTCGAGCGGACGGATACTTTGTGCTTGATCATCTACCAAACACGGAATACCGCTTCACCGTGAAAAATCTCCTGTTACCAATAGTTCAGGGACTGTTTTGCAACCAAATCGCACGCTACGTTGATCGACTAAAAATCACAGCATCGCCAAAGCTCAGAACGATCGTCATACCGCACGGGTGCAATATTGTCACAATCGATATGTATCAGACATCGCTTATTGGGGTTCTTTTTGAGACAAATGATCACGTGAAGCACTTCATGATACAACACTGTCCGATGCGCGAAGTTCCTCCAACGATAAGTAAGTTGCGGAATCTAGTGTATGCAAGCTTTAAAAACACCGAAATCGAACGAATCGATTTGAATCAATTCTACGGTCTCGAAAATCTAACGTCACTATTCATACAAAATAACCACATAAGACATGTAGTCGGTAAGGGTGAAGGACGTTACCAGCAAGCTGTGATAGAAATATTCCTGAACTATAACCGAATCGAGGAAACTAATCTTGACGTATTTTCGCCATTCATTAAGCTGAGTCTTCTAGACTTATCGCACAATATGATTGCAACCGTGCATGGAGGGCTAAAGAATCCTGCACTTGAAGATATTATATTTGCATACAATCGTATAAAACAGCTTGACTGGTGTGCGTGGGATACCGTGCTCACTCCAGTTACATTTGAAGCAGCCAGTAATAATCTTACGCGTGCTCCACGGTGCATGGATCGGCTGCCTGGGATAACTTACATCGGTCTCAATCACAATCAGATCACCAACGTTCACATATACCAGTTCAGAAAGCTTTCGAATCTAAAAGGATTGGATTTAGCGTTCAACTGCATATCGCAAATTCCTTTAGATGAGAGCGTGTACCCACCAAATTTGACCAAGTTTTACGTGGGAGGAAATCCGATCAGAATCATCAGGTCGCTCAATACGTTGTTCAAAAGGTTTACCATAAGCAGCATGCCGATAAATAGTAGCTTGTGTTCCTCTTAATAAAATCGTCCATTTGAAAGTAGTTTGCGAAATCGTTGTATCTCAACAAATCGGTATTGTGTTTGTTTAACCATCCATGTCCCCCTTGAAACTCGTACTAATAATCATATAAGTTAATGGTTGTATTAGCCGAAAATAAGCTCGAAATTCTCGTGTAAGCTGCGAAACTTTTCAGTCACGCTTGGGGAATCTCAATTCAAAGGTCATTTCCACATTTTGAGGGTTGTGAGAAATCGTGCAATACAAACAGTTACTCACACTACTGCATATCACAAAACTAATATCCGAACTCATCGAGTTGCGCACCAAAAACTTCCGTTTGAGAGCAATCCCTTTGGCGTAGTTCGAAAAACAGGCAAGCCACCCCCGAGAACAGCGCCTCATTAAGCTCATTTCGAGCAGCAGTGGCAGAGCTACAACGCGCAGCGACATCTCACTCCGGGGAAAACTTGTGCCAAAACTCAGGATGGTTAATTTGCATATTTCTCCAACGCGATGCGAGAAACGTGAGTGTAATTAAAGTGCAGTCGTGTTTTTCGGTGTTACAGCCACCCAAAACCAATTCAATTTCATCCTGAACCGTCGTTAATAGCGTTCCACTTCTATTTGCATACGGGCGCTCCCAGAAAGCACACGAAGAACTTGTTCTCGGGTGCTAGTCGTTCCACCCAAATGCAATTGTTTGTCGCTGGCAGTGTTGCCAGCGTCGAAAGGACGAAACCCCGGGAGGATCTTTTTGTCCATGGTTGAACGGCGCTGGTAGTGCGTTTCTTTCGAAGTGTGACTTTTCGACGGTTATAAATTTTCCTCAGCACTCGTTCTGAGTTTCTGGGCGCGACGTCGAAGACGGTCGTTCACGATTTGATTAGATGACAGGATGGAAAAGCGAGAGAGAGGGAGAGAGAGACGGAGTGAGAGTCTTCTAGGAAAGAAAAACGCGAATGACACTCTGGGAAAAAAAGTTTTTTCTTCTTCCATTGCTTCCTTATAGCTGTTTTTGCATCGTACGAAGGAACAATATACAAAAAATGATGTAAACCAAGTGTCGTAGACCACGTCCGGTCCATTTGTTTCTTGTCCACCCGCCTCCTGGCGCGGAAAACGGAGGGAAGACTCACACGTAAACGGTTTTGTGGTTGACTGCTCTGCCCTCTCGCTGCGGACGGAACCGAACCGGCGCAAGATAACGATTTATTGCCATTAATCAAATAAACAAAGCAATAAATCTCGACGGAAAAAAGGAACTGCGAACTGGTCGGCCGCACTTCCGTCTCGGGGTGGCGAAGTTTGTCTTGTCTCGCAAGGGTCTTGAATGCGTCGAGTCTGAAGTCTAGCAGTAATGGACAACAACAACAGCAACTTCAACAAAGTGTAAAGAGTTATCGTGAGCGAACTTAGTTAACGAATTGTGAAAATGTCGTAGCATTCGGTCTCAATCATTTGGTTTTAGAACTTAGAAACACTTAAAATGTTACTACAGCAAACACTCGCTCTTGAGTTCTGGCCGTTTCGTTTGCGCTCGTTTAAAGCCTACCTTCAGGCGCTTTTCGTGTTGCCTTCTGCGAGTTAAAGCTCTCGCCATTTGAGCCTTGCTTCTTCATCGCCTAAGCCCGTTAAGACCGAGAACAGAGGCGAATCAGAGGCGACCTTATTGCATTTAATTAATTTATACACGCCATCGATCGTCTCCGTGCGCTCTCCCGAATCGCGAACTGGTCGGCCGCACTTCCGTCTCGGGGTGGCGAAGTTTGTCTTGTCTCGCAAGGGTCTTGAATGCGTCGAGTCTGAAGTCTAGCAGTAATGGACAACAACAACAGCAACTTCAACAAAGTGTAAAGAGTTATCGTGAGCGAACTTAGTTAACGAATTGTGAAAATGTCGTAGCATTCGGTCTCAATCATTTGGTTTTAGAACTTAGAAACACTTAAAATGTTACTACAGCAAACACTCGCTCTTGAGTTCTGGCCGTTTCGTTTGCGCTCGTTTAAAGCCTACCTTCAGGCGCTTTTCGTGTTACCTTCTGCGAATTAAAGCTCTCGCCATTTGAGCCTTGCTCTTTCATCGCCTAAGCCCGTTAAGACCGAGAACAGAGGCGAATCAGAGGCGACCTTATTGCATTTAATTAATTTATACACGCCATCGATCGTCTCCGTGCGCTCTCCCGAATCTTTCCAGGCCAAGATCGTTCTTAATTTGTCCCGGCACCAATCAACGACCGGCACCGGAACAACGCAAGCTGCAAAAAAGACGCATAAAAACGGCCACTCAATCAGTTGCATTTTCGTTCACACGGTTGCCACGACCCCCCTTCCACCCGAAACGGTAAAGCTAATCCCGGACAATCTGCTAATGCACGTAATTATGTCTTCAGAGGATTCGCCGTCTTCGGGCGGTCATCTGCTGTGCCCGGGAAGATCGGTCCGACGTCTTGCCCGGCCAGCAGTTAACGAGCCATAACGTACACCATCGTTTCCCAAAATCGTTCCTCGTAATCCACCTTTTTGGAGGGAGCGAAGCTTCATGACCTACTTTCCGGATCCGGATCGACCCACCTAATTGTGGCAAAGGACGGTATAGTTTGGCTTTATGGGCCGCCTTCTCCTTAAAGGAAGCGTAGCAGAAGGGTATGACGCTATAATGGGATCGATTGTTCTAAGAACGGACCACGTATCGTAGGTCGTGGAAGGATTATCAAGACGAGGCTAAGGTTATGTCCTTTTATGTTTTTTGTTTCAACCTTCCAATCTTCATCGAAAACATTTTATTGAATAAATCAATCCCTCTCGTTCAGCACAGCCTCGCCCTGGTAAGAAACTCTCCAAACAAACCTTCAGCCATCAATCCAAATGAGGTTAGGCTTATGCTGGGTTGACGAGGTGGAAGCGAGACACATAATTCTACGTTTTATTGCCCACCACAGTGTCATTGTTTGCCGCTTACAAACTAATCGCCTGCATTGCCTGCCGATCCACCGATGGGTGGGTGCCATCGTTCCCAGGGGTGAAATAATAACACCCCGCTTCCATCATCACAACTGCCTGGTGCCCGGGGTCGGCCACAGAAGCTGCCACAAATTGTTTGGCTTTTCCCGGTCACCCTCGTAAATATTGTGGAAATCGTCCTCGCCCCAAACACCATTAAGAATGCATGAAGACCCAGACTGCGGGCTGAGGAATTCATAACTCACCACGGTCAGTTTAACCTTGACCAAAACAGATGGAGCAGTGGCGTTGCCGTCTCGTGCGCGCTACCAAACCTCCCACCCTACCAGTTGAGGTATCGCTGCGTATTATTATGTCTCGCGCGCCACCATCGCCCGTCCTCTGTTACGCACCGCGCATCATATCACACGTCGCGACGGATGATGATTTTTATTCTCGATCCATACACGCCTTCTTCCCGTCTTTCTAAAAGCGACCGAAAGCGGCCAGACATGGAGTGCTCAAAGTGGTTGCGCCAAGTGCGTTCGTATTGGGTATCGATGGTGTTAGGTTCGAACAAGTTTCCGCTTGGAAAGGGAAAGGGATCGTCGAATGATTGTGCTATAAGTTAACCCTTAGCATTAGACACAAATGTAAGGAAGGGTTTTGGTTTAGCTATATTAACATGTGTCTCTTTGAAGAATGACTGTACAAACTAGACTAGACTAGGCTAGACTGCAGTAGTTATTCAAAAGCTAGTGCTAATTTGTGCGTAGTTTTGTGAAATATGATTAGCAAGTCCGGCGAAGGTCTGTTCAAAACCAAAATTTGATTTGTTTGATAATCATTTTGTAGTTTTCAGATAGTTATATCCAGTTCGCTCACATTAAAATGGGATAGAGTGTTTCATAACGCAACGTAGGAGAAGACGATTTCACATTGACAACATTGTCAAGAATAATATTAGTAACTATATTGAACAGACACTTTGAGAACATCTGAAGAAAAGCCCCGCTACTACTCGCATTGTCATTCTCATCTCATCATTTTCACTAAAAACACATTCTATGCAAAAACAGCTCAAATGCCGGTAAACGGAGTGAAAGATCCTTCCGCATCCCTATGTGACGTGCGTGAAAAATACGCTATTATCAACCCCAAACCACCCCACCCAAAAGAGCCCCATTTACGTTTGTTAACGATATTTTAAAGTCATCCTTCCACCAGAAAGCCAGCCGAGCAAACGGCAAAAGCAAAACAAATAAAGCTCCAGTCCAGTGGAGCCAAGCCCACCGAACGCGTCTCTTGACGAAAGCCAATATAAGCAGACACTTTGCACCCGGATCACGTAGCTGCAGTCAACATTTTTATAATTTTCAATGACAACAAGCAGGCTCGGCGTTCCGGGCGGAGCGTCAAGGAGCGGGACCGAGTGCCGGAAGAACGTACGATGATTTTCTTCCCCTCCACGATCGGGAGAAAATCTCTTCCTGCACGTGTCGAGAGTCAAGAGGCCCCAGCTTCCGGGACGGCCTTGCCATCTCGTCCTTAAAATAAACGAGCCCCCAAAGAGCTTCCGGGGAGCAGCAGTATTGGAAAATCGGAATGCGTGCTCGTATGCGTGTATGTGTATGTGGGAAAGGAATTTATGTTTAGGTGGCGTGCTACAATCATGATAATAGTTATAGAATAACAACACTTAAACTTAATCGCACGAATGCTGCCGGTAGCTCGGGCTTTCAACAATCCGACATTAGTCTTGCTGCCGCTCCGGGATCCTTGGAAAACGGTCAACACTTATCCTAATGGGCTCCGTCGCCCGTCCGTAAAGCTAAAATGGCCAATCAAATTTCTAATTGAGGGTTATAACCGTTGCCAGCCGCAAATACACACACGCACACTGTCACACCGAGCGTCATAAAGGAAAGATCTCAGCAGGCGCCTTGATTTTGCCTGGCAATGGCGATGGCGACCGTTGGAACGCTGTTTCCGTTCGCTTGGCTTCTTATCGATAAGGATACATTATGCCCTTCTCGGTTCCGGGCACATCGTTACGGTGACAGTACGGTCCCGGTACTCCGGTTTTTCGCAAATGCTGGCGTCCGTAACTTCGAATGTAAATAGTACGTACGCCGGCTTTATGGCGCAGTTTCACGCAAGCGAAATGTTTACGACGGGTCGCAACACTCGTGCGCGCATGGAGGCTTGAAGACAAATAATGGAATCTTTTGGGCGGGTGGCGAAAATTCATCGACGCATAAGATATGAATTTGTGCTTTCGGTGGTTCGGAGAGGCCGAGGTTCGCCGAGGGATTCTTGAGCGGCAAGACCCGGGTAGCTTTTAAGTCTCTGTGACAGCCCCGCACAAGTGTTCCGGGTGAAAATAAAACTGTAATTCAATCAAAAGCGTGAAAAAGCTTTTCCCTGTACGGGACGTGAGTGCATTTTAAGCGCACGCTTCGCCCATCAACTGCTCGAAACAATCAATCTACAATTTACTCGTACGATCAATTTGATATTTTATCCTTCCTTTGTGTGTGTGTGTGTTTGTTTTTTTGTGTACAATAGACACCCTGGTACGGTAGTCCCTTTGTTCGAGCGTGCTTATAATCCTTTGTTCCGAGCAGATACCAATATAAAAAAACACACTCACAAACACAGCAGCACCGGCACAATGTTGCATGATAAATGATTGTTCATTTCATGCTCCATTTGAACGAATTTGTTTTATGCAAGCGACGACAAGTTCGTCTTCTGCTCGAGTGCCGGTGCCGAGTTCGATTTCAGCAATCCCTCCCGTTCGGTGCGATTATTCTTGCATGTGTATCTACTAACCGCAAAACCAAACGAAAAACGCTAGACAATTTAGGTTTTTTTTTCGGAAAAAACAGCCTAGATGGGGATGGGATGGATTGGTTTTACATGACAAACAGCGACAGTGTGCTGCCGAGCATTTTACTGATTGAATAATGTATTAGACATGCATATGACATGCTGCTCGTCGACAGTCTGCCCGGAATCAAGGAAGGAAGATTGGCAATCGATTGGTTTTTTTGTTTGTTTTGAACAGCATAAAATCGATGTATGTAGAATCAGGTCATTTGACAATAGGATGCAAAAGACTTGAGCGACGAATTGATCTAAGATCTAAGTATCTCAAAGATTGTTTGAGATTTGATATACTTTTCTTCAATCAATAGCCCTTAGTTGTTTTGTGCAAACCTAAGGGTATGTAAGAAGATCTCAGTATTGTACAGCGCTTCGAACTTATCAGACTTCGGTATTCTATTCGGTATTTCTAATGATGCCGTAAGTATACACTTTTAGGATGTCTACGTGATAAAGAAGAAGACTGAGATTGGACCGAGATAGAATAAATGGCGTCGAAACATTCATGCAAGTAAGCAAATATGTTTGTTATTATAAAGGATGTCTACATAAGCAATATGTCATATGCATGTGTTTTGAAACCACAATCGCACCTGTTGAGAAGAACCCATCGGCATGTGTCCACGAGAGCTGTCATCTTTCTTTACACGAAGCATAAATCAAGAAACAAACACACGACCTTGACTTATTTGAAGCTACTCGCATGTTGCAAGTGCGTACTCAGTTGTTCAACCCAATAAACAAAACAAGCTACCCGGTACGACACGGTACGGTACGGAGCTTGTCTATATGACGGAACCAACAATAAGCCATAAAAATACAACCACGTCCAGCAGAACGGCCGGCAAGATCAAGCTCGTCGCAGATCAACATCCCTCGGCAAGGAACTACCTTCAAACTGAATGCAATGGAACATTAAAATTCTACTCATCCCCGACTGGCAGACGCACCGGCACACCCGTGAGGAAGGGTTATCTCACTTAATTATCAAAGCGACACGTAGCCTGGTAGCTTGGGTTGGGATCGTGCGTAACCTTCAGCTGGTCCGGCGGCGGCTGCGGAGGCGGCATCGTAACACACATCCCTTAAGGTCTTCCCACGGACCCCGGTAGGGTCACACTCCGGTACGAATGCAGCTCATTTGCGTAACCGTACGAAGCGACTGACAATGGTTTGTCAATGATGGTGAAAAAGTCATACATGGCGTGTCACCATCCCGGATCCGTCCTACCGCGGAGTACCGAAACACGGCGCTTACACGCCGAAAACGTTTGTTCATCAAGCTGTTTCTTATCTTGCTGAGATGAAGACGGACTCGAAACATCACTCTCACTTTTCGGGAAGGCCGATCCGATCGCCCTTTTGTTTATGATGCGGTATGATACAAATTTGGCGCTGGGTGTTATCTTTGACCCGCTGCAACTTTCACCGTGTAACAAGCTCGGGTTTGTGTCTCGGAAAGGGCAATAAATGAGGAAAGCAATCCATTCCGCTCGGAGACGGGAAATTGGACTCTCAACCCTTTTTTTGTTGCTGGTGATGCTCGGTGAGTTCAATTGTTACGTTGCAGGGTGCTTTTTCTGCCATAAAAGTTTCCCTTTCATTCGCTCCATGGTTAGGGTCTTTAATAATTGTTTATTAAAAGGTCGTTTGTCTCCGAATGTGTTGGTATTGATCACGCAAATCCATTTGCAATGTGCGCTCGTTTTTTTTTGTTCATCTTCTATTTTAAATGATGAGCGTACAAACCATTTATCATGTTCCAGGGACGACATCTCTCCGGTAAGATTTATACACGTGCACACACACACACACATAAACAAAAAACACGTCCCATTTTATGAAACCGGAAAACATTCCATCGCACTCGAAGCGCTAAGAACAAAAAACGGTCAAAAAAGCGACAAATCACTACAAAAAAAAACTTGACGAAATGATTCAATGAGCAGCCATCAAAAAACCGGATGCATTTTTGCACACTTTTCTCTTCTCGGCGCTTTGTGTAATCTCGGCCGAGGACGGGAAGCGGGAAGAGTCGGAAACATCTCCAAAAACATGACCGAAACAACACGGCGGGCGCATCCGCCGCACGGACAAAAAGGGTCAGCAAGCGTGGCTCGAGCATAATTAATTACGATACAATTGATGTTGCTTATTTCTCGCCTTTTCCCCCATGGCTGTGTGCGCTCGGCGACGGGTGCGATATGCGAGAAGGAAAAAAAATACGCTGAGAAATGTCTCGGGGAACAGCGACGGCAGAGCAAATTGAAACAAAAACGGGTCAAACGATGAAGTACAAATTGCTCCGGCAAGACGAATCATGCGAACGCGACAAAAAAGCGACCGGGCGCTCGTGTTCCCGTGCTGCTTCTTCGTAATAATCCCTTTCTTGAGAGATTATATCACGGACTGGAGGACGAGCTCAGCAGATATCAGGTTTAAAGCATGTTCCAAAAGGTGCCGTGTCGAAAGAAACGATCCAAATGGAAGAGATTTCCGTTTGTTCTTGTGGCACCTTCCACCCCAACAGCAGTAGCAGTAACCCTGCCGACGGACGGACACTTTGTGGCGGTGCTCTTTCGTACCGTGATTGGACGATGTGCAACTTGTTGGTTGATTCTTGAGCGCGGAGGGTTTTGTGTTCTGCTGTCTTTGTATAAACAATTTGAAACACCAGCGTCATTGGGCGAACTCGTTGTGTGACGCTGCAGTTATGGCTTCAGATGCAACATCATGTCGAACAGCAGAAGCAAAACAACCTCGATTTGATTGCATACTGTACTCTGCTTTAAGCAGCTTTTACACGCATCGAACAATCCTTTTGTACGGTTGGCCATCAACAAAAAAAAAATCAAGAATAAATTTGGGATTAACCGTATAATCCGATGTGTTTTTGGTAGGTCAAGTATGTGGCCTTTTTTAATGCATTTCAATGGTTCTTGAGGACGATTTTACGCATATTTTGAATGTCTTAAAAAAGTTTAATCAATAAGTTAGTACATACTCATGATTTATCGTGATACGATTTTTATATAAAGAATAGAATAAGCATGATTAAAATCAAATAAATGTACATTTAGAGTAAACGAAATTGGAAAGCAATTCATATTTATTTAGAGCTAAGATTGGATGACATCTTTGTGGTTACCCCAGAGTAGCTGTTAAGAGCTGGAAATGTTGTAGTTCATTATCAATACCAGCCACAAAGAGTCTTTCTATCTCTCTCTATCTATCTGAAATGATAACAGTTTCTAAGAACAAGCCTTGTTGCATTGAGACATATGAACCCCAACAGCAGTAGCAGTAACCCTGCCGACGGACGGACACTTTGTGGCGGTGCTCTTTCGTACCGTGATTGGACGATGTGCAACTTGTTGGTTGATTCTTGAGCGCGGAGGGTTTTGTGTTCTGCTGTCTTTGTATAAACAATTTGAAACACCAGCGTCATTGGGCGAACTCGTTGTGTGACGCTGCAGTTATGGCTTCAGATGCAACATCATGTCGAACAGCAGAAGCAAAACAACCTCGATTTGATTGCATACTGTACTCTGCTTTAAGCAGCTTTTACACGCATCGAACAATCCTTTTGTACGGTTGGCCATCAACAAAAAAAAAATCAAGAATAAATTTGGGATTAACCGTATAATCCGATGTGTTTTTGGTAGGTCAAGTATGTGGCCTTTTTTAATGCATTTCAATGGTTCTTGAGGACGATTTTACGCATATTTTGAATGTCTTAAAAAAGTTTAATCAATAAGTTAGTACATACTCATGATTTATCGTGATACGATTTTTATATAAAGAATAGAATAAGCATGATTAAAATCAAATAAATGTACATTTAGAGTAAACGAAATTGGAAAGCAATTCATATTTATTTAGAGCTAAGATTGGATGACATCTTTGTGGTTACCCGAGAGTAGCTGTTAAGAGCTGGAAATGTTGTAGTTCATTATCAATACCAGCCACAAAGAGTCTTTCTATCTCTCTCTATCTATCTGAAATGATAACAGTTTCTAAGAACAAGCCTTGTTGCATTGAGACATATGAGTTGTCATTCTTGTTGAATATACAAGCTTTTGTGAATTTTCCAAAAATATCACAGAGACAAGCACACGCTGCCATGCCGTTACCGTAACTACGAGACGAGACATAAAAATAACTCGTTTACTCGGATCCACTGTTGGAGCATGCTGTGCACTTTCCATGTGAAACGATTCACCGAATGTCGATTGCATTGAACGAGTTCGTGGAATCAATAAGCTCATCCCGTGTTAGCGCGAATATTATTTTTAGAAACTTGTTAATGTATCAGAAGCAGCGTCAGCGACCGAACATGTGGTAATCGGTCAGGCGCTAATCTACGTTGACGCTTCACATTTGTACTTATTGGAGAGGTTTATTTTGATTCCCAACGTGATACCTAAGACAAACACATGATGTTGGATGTTGATACGATAACAATCATCCTTATTGACATTATAAGCAGTACGCGGGTTTGACTTCTTCATCCTTCACAGCCGCCCGGTTGTGATTTAAATGAATTATGACAATCCACCGTACCTCGCCGCACATTCCAACGCGCAAACCACAATCAATGACCGATAAATACGCATCACCCACCGAGATCTCGGCTTGCCGGCGCAAGGTGATCTCGAGAACTTGAGAACGCGCGATTCTTAGCTCCCAACACATCACCACTTCAGCGACAAAAAAAAAGATCACCAGAGAGGAAGTACAAATAAAGCGAACAAGTGAGCAAACCACTCGAGCAAATCACTGTCGAAGGTGCCCGCGGGGCTGAAGCGACATGGCTTAAGCAGCCACTTGCGCCCATCGAATGATGCGGAACGGAGCCTGCGGATAGCGCGCACACCCGTGTGTATGTGTGACCCGATGAGATGAGAGGGTGGTCGCCGGTGGTCGTGATCGGCACGGTGATCGTGATCGCTTAATCCACGGTGTGCGGCGGTGTTCGGTTGAGCGCGTTTCATGCGCTTTCCAACGCCACCATGCCACGCTGCTGTCTCCGTCGTCCGACGTCCAAAACCAGTTTAAGCGTGCGTGGCCAGATCGCAACCCGCGTTGGCCCCATTCGTGCGCGCTCCGTGTGACCGTATGGGAATGTGTGGTGTGTGGCGATTCTTTATCGGTTTGCACGCGGTTTTGGCTGCGTGCGGCTGAACTTGACACTGTCCGGCGAGCGCGTCGCGTCGGATGTGGACAAGGATGACGCTGCGGTGTGCTTCAGCTTCCGTTACGATTCCGTGATAAATATGGCTTTGGGGAGGACACTTCGAATGAATGAACGGCGCTGGAAACTATCTCGAGCGTGCCGATTGCTAATGAACTCACCGTTGAGGTCAATCCAAAGACAGAAATTTGCTCTCTATGCACAATAGAAGAGCCTTCTTCGAATGTCTCACGAGAACTTCGTTTGAAACGATGTTAGAAAGTCTTCTAAAACCTGTTGAAAATCACAGATATCTCTACTATCAACTATCGTACATCAACAATTGCGAATAGATGGCGCCACTGAAGCATTTCTATGATTGCTATGATTGTAATGATTGCTATGATTGGATGCGTCATAATGAAGTCCTATGTTGTTGTGTTATAAAATCTGCTAACACAAATAGCTGGCATCAAATAGTATTTTTCAAAGTTGAATGTAGAGTTTGACCTTCACATGTCAGTTTATCAAGTTATTAGAAATTTTATCTAAATCATCTGTTTTGTTGTCTGGAATCGAGACGGTTTACAAAGCAATAATGAAAACTCAGACTAAACAAGAATAAAATAGTAATCAAAGCATCTAGAATACAAACATTACCTTGCAAAACATTATCAAAGTTCTGAATTCAACCTTCCATCACAATTTCCACGCCTCGCTGGTCATTTATAATGAGCTGATGCAATTGACATTTGGAACTTTTTTTAAGGAATAAAATGCGAGCTACTACCTATTAACTACTGGACTTAAAAAGACAAGCACACAGAACGGCATCATCCAGATATTTTTTTATAGTTATTTGAACCTTTTCGCATGAGTTTGATCCCGGTGTTTACCGCCTCTGTTCATGAATTATTCCTTAATCAAAATAAACGCTATCACCCATCCACTCGTCAACACACTGAAACAGGGCATCCCAGGCAGAAAAACGATACCCATTAAAGCACCTGAAATGGCTCCCGCCGAGGACGATCCTCAGCTCGGTTCAGTACGCCGAGTCATGGTCAGGGGCGGCTCATCAAACCCAGCGCCATTCGACGTTGATGGAGAATAAATTCAAATCAGCGCGCCGCCACTAGTCCGTGCGCGATTGCTACAAAGTACACCGGACCAAACCGCCAGGAAGAGCCAGGAGTTCGCCTGCTCGCTCGCTTGCTGGCCATCGCCGCCGGGGCTATAATTACTGAAACTAACGCTTCGGGTTCAGACCCGTGTATCCCGCGTGTGTGTGTGTGCATCCGACGCCAAAACGATAAACGTTTGTAGGGCGATATGGTCACCGTGGCTGCGGGAGGGCAACCGGGTCCATATCTGATGGACTTCCTGCTGTCACCACTCCCGCACGTGTGCGCACGCTCAATTCGCACGCTCGCCAGCTTCCGTCGGACGGATCGGCTCGAGTCATCGGGGTACCTTGCTTAACCTCGCCAAAACCGCCCAGCTCCCAGCCGGTAAACAAATCGTGTCCACCGAGTTCTGACGCTGACGTTGACTCAGACGTCGTCGCTGCGAGGAACTAACGTCGTTTATAATTACAATACAACGGGCGGCCCGCGGTCGATCGATTCACCCGAGCGATGCCCGCCCGATGAGCGAGCGAGTGTGGCAATTAGTTACACTGATTTAGTATTCATGTCATGAAAAACTATTCCAGCGACACGATACACCTAGAGAGTCGCCGTTTTAGCGGGAGTAATAATTCCGAAACGACCAATCGATAGTTTGCACACCGGCAGTTCCGGCAGTGAGCACACCGTGGGAATGCACTTGTGGCGTTATATAATTCCGTGCATTTCAATGCAGAATAAGTGCTCCGCTGAATCATACCAGTTGGATGCATGTACGGATGTAGTTCTTAACCAAGAATTGCTTCAAAATAAAACCTCCCTCGCACGTAGTGTCGGCTAATGAGTTGACGCCGCAGAGTAGCAATAATAGCGCACCGCATTGGCAGCGGTGAGCATCCATAAAACCATAAAAGAACCCCATAAAATATAACCATAACCGACAACAAAGTAAATACGAGTTCCGTCCCGGCCAGTGCAATAGCGCGACGACGGAAAGTGAATTACGTAAAGTGTCCGAAAACGTTTATCGAGTTATTATCGAGTTCTTTTGACAGTTCCGAATTGAGGCGATCTTTTGTGGTCGATAATGTCTGAAGAGGAGCTGGCGGACAAGAAGCACGGTAGGTGTCAATGGACAATCTACGCATCGCCCGAGAGTACCATATTCAGATGAAGGCTGGCTTCAAACGGCCAGACCGCACCGAGTCAGTCAATCGAAGCGTCAACAGGCAATCGGTGGTTTTGGTTGAACGCTCGTATTACAAACGGACGCAATCCAAAAAAATAAAAGCAACTCACGTACTCAGTGGGTCAAGTTTGCCGGCAGAAGCATTCCACCTGTGTTCCACCGTGGTGCTGAAGTGTACCAGGAATTTGAAACAGGCTATTCGCTATAGTGTCTCAGCCGCTACTTCGGGCCATATCATTCCCTCTCCAACCATTACTAAATGATTTACCGCCCGATGAGCGGAGTATGCACCGAATGCAAATAATGGCATAATTTAATTATTCAAATTTATTCCACTAGCTATCGTGCTGGGGAACCCGCACATGGACGTGTTCGACTTGTATACTGTGCGCTTTCCTTTTTGCTCCGTATGCCAATGGGAAACCCAGAAACGCTCGCGCGCACACACACGAACACCCTTTTGGTAACTGCATTCGGACGTTGAGATCGTCAAAATCTTCTTTCGTCGATGGACGGTACACGTCTCCCGGGGCGATGCCGTAGCGGCAAAACAATTTTCCATTAAAATTACCATAATTGCGATGAAAAATTGCAATTATTTGCACCTCCAAACTTGCCGCCCTTGCTGCGGCAATGAGCAGGGCAACGAAAGAAACCGACTCCAATTTCAACGCCTGGAGCGTTTGATGCCTGCCCAGGGATAACACCGAACGGGGCCGTGCAGTTCACGCGAGCCGGAAGTAACCGTGACGAGCGCTCCACGGCGGAAGTAATAAAACAGAATGAGGTACAACCAAGCCGGAAGTCTCTAGAGCAGGGAGGAGTATGAGAGCTGGAAGAAATTGTTTTACAAAAAATACCACATCAAAACCACTATGGAAAGTTCCGAGGAGAGCCTACCACGCTCGTGCTTATAAATGAGTGAGCCCATCCAGCCAATCTCTATATCCTGACGACTCCGGCGAGCCCCGATGCAAGGCATAGTAATTAATGTTTCAAGATTCAAGATCTCAAAAGTTTCAGACTTCCGTTTTACCGTCCCCGGGCAAGTCCGCTCGTGCTCGTGGTAGAGACGACCTCCAACCAGGCTGCAACTTCCGCTCAGCTGACGGGCCTGACGGGTGATGATGATGTTTCGATCGTAGTGTGCGACCGCTGCACCAAAGTCACGTCCCACCGCTATCGAAGGAGGCTGTGTGTGACATAGAAAAGTGCCTCATACCCGCGCGTTTGCTCGCGTAATTATTGCAAATTGAATTAACACCTTCCTTCGCTGCGTCTTGTCCGCTGGGCGTTTGATTTTCTTCTTTTCCCTCAGGTTGTTTGTTTCCCTGCGGCATATAGTCCGTCCCCACTGGCACGGACTTCGTGATATCGAACGCTCGAACGCTCGTAGTGAAGTGATAATTGGCGCCCGTCGTGAGCGGTGTGTCCGTGTGAGTGAGTGAGTAGTATGGGCGGCTAGCTCCGTACCGGAGTCCGTACCACGGCAGTAGTTTCCCGCCGGAGCTTGCTGGAAGAAGACCAACGGGGTCACCTAGTGTGTGTCGCCCCATTTTCGGTAGTTAGCTGTGAGTCACAGACATACGGCGAGGTACGAACAATTCCGAACGTCCGTAGTTCGACGATAATTTATAGCGGTGAAGACGTCAAATTAATTGATTAACGCAACGATGATGGGAGCGAGACCGTGTGCGATTGCGGTGCTGCTGGTCTGGTCGTTGGTCGTTGGTACACTCGGTCAGCTGAGTGAAGATCAGCCGCCCCAAGACCCGCTCAGTCCACCGACGCCCGCCTCGCCGATCGCAGCGGGCGAGAAGCAGTTCCGGGTGGTGTACGAATGGAACGTGCTCGACTTCGCCTTCGAGAACGAGGACGAACGGGCCCATGCGCTGTACGGAGGACACTACATCCCGAAGAATGTGCTCATCTCCGACTGTAAGCCGTACGCGAACCGACTCTACCTGACCATCCCGCGCATGTTGCCGGGCGTTCCGGCGACGCTCGGGTACGTCGTGCGTCCGGAGAACAATGGACGCACGGATCCGGAGATCGTGCCGTTCCCGTCGTGGGAGATGAACGAACGGGGCAACTGTTCCGCGCTCCAGTTCGTGCAGGGAGTCGCCGTGGACAAGCACGGCATCATGTGGGTTGTCGATTCCGGGCGCACAGAAACGTTGACCAGAGGTAAGTGTCCAAACTTTCAGATATCTTCACAAGATCTCAGTAATAAGACTCCTTTGGTACCTCCCGCAGGCAAGGAACATGTCGTCTGTCCGCCGAAGCTGCTCCTGCTGGACCTGAAGCGCAATGGGACGGTCGTGCTGCGCTACTCGTTCCCCGAGTCGGTCGTACCAGCCGGCAACAACTACCTGAACAAGATCGTGGTGGATGACGCGTTCGGCGGCTTCGGCTACATCACCGACAACAGCGGTGCCGATCCAGGCATCGTGGTGTTCTCCCGCCGGCTCATCCGCTCCTGGAAGGTGCGCGAGAACAACTCGATGCGGGCAGCGCGGAACGCGGTGCGCTTTGCGGTCAACGGCACCGAGCTGAACTTCTCCATCCACATCGACAGCATCGCGCTCGGTCCGTACTACAACCCGAACCTGACGCCCCACGCGAGCCGGAAGTAACCGTGACGAGCGCTCCACGGCGGAAGTAATAAAACAGAATGAGGTACAACCAAGCCGGAAGTCTCTAGAGCAGGGAGGAGTATGAGAGCTGGAAGAAATTGTTTTACAAAAAATACCACATCAAAACCACTATGGAAAGTTCCGAGGAGAGCCTACCACGCTCGTGCTTATAAATGAGTGAGCCCATCCAGCCAATCTCTATATCCTGACGACTCCGGCGAGCCCCGATGCAAGGCATAGTAATTAATGTTTCAAGATTCAAGATCTCAAAAGTTTCCGGCAGACACTAAAGTGGACTTCCGTTTTACCGTCCCCGGGCAAGTTCGCTCGTGCTCGTGGTAGAGACGACCTCCAGTCAGGCTGCAACTTCCGCTCAGCTGACGGGCCTGACGGGTGATGATGATGTTTCGATCGTAGTGTGCGACCGCTGCACCAAAGTCACGTCCCACCGCTATCGAAGGAGGCTGTGTGTGACATAGAAAAGTGCCTCATACCCGCGCGTTTGCTCGCGTAATTATTGCAAATTGAATTAACACCTTCCTTCGCTGCGTCTTGTCCGCTGGGCGTTTGATTTTCTTCTTTTCCCTCAGGTTGTTTGTTTCCCTGCGGCATATAGTCCGTCCCCACTGGCACGGACTTCGTGATATCGAACGCTCGAACGCTCGGAGTGAAGTGATAATTGGCGCCCGTCGTGAGCGGTGTGTCCGTGTGAGTGAGTGAGTAGTATGGGCGGCTAGCTCCGTACCGGAGTCCGTACCACGGCAGTAGTTTCCCGCCGGAGCTTGCTGGAAGAAGACCAACGGGGTCACCCAGTGTGTGTCGCCCCATTTTCGGTGGTTAGCTGTGAGTCACAGATATACGGCGAGGTACGAACAATTCCGAACGTCCGTAGTTCGACGATAATTTATAGCGGTGAAGACGTCAAATTAATTGATTAACGCAACGATGATGGGAGCGAGACCGTGTGCGATTGCGGTGCTGCTGGTCTGGTCGTTGGTCGTTGGTACACTCGGTCAGCTGAGTGAAGATCAGCCGCCCCAAGACCCGCTCAGTCCACCGACGCCCGCCTCGCCGATCGCAGCGGGCGAGAAGCAGTTCCGGGTGGTGTACGAATGGAACGTGCTCGACTTCGCCTTCGAGAACGAGGACGAACGGGCCCATGCGCTGTACGGAGGACACTACATCCCGAAGAATGTGCTCATCTCCGACTGTAAGCCGTACGCGAACCGACTCTACCTGACCATCCCGCGCATGTTGCCGGGCGTTCCGGCGACGCTCGGGTACGTCGTGCGTCCGGAGAACAATGGACGCACGGATCCGGAGATCGTGCCGTTCCCGTCGTGGGAGATGAACGAACGGGGCAACTGTTCCGCGCTCCAGTTCGTGCAGGGAGTCGCCGTGGACAAGCACGGCATCATGTGGGTTGTCGATTCCGGGCGCACGGAAACGTTGACCAGAGGTAAGTGTCCAAACTTTCGGATATCTTCACAAGATCTCAGTAATAAGACTCCATTGGTACCTCCCGCAGGCAAGGAACATGTCGTCTGTCCGCCGAAGCTGCTCCTGCTGGACCTGAAGCGTAATGGGACGGTCGTGCTGCGCTACTCGTTCCCCGAGTCGGTCGTACCGGCCGGCAACAACTACCTGAACAAGATCGTGGTGGATGACGCGTTCGGCGGCTTCGGCTACATCACCGACAACAGCGGTGCCGACCCGGGCATCGTGGTGTTCTCCCGCCGACTCATCCGCTCCTGGAAGGTGCGCGAGAACAACTCGATGCGGGCAGCGCGGAACGCGGTGCGCTTTGCGGTCAACGGCACCGAGCTGAACTTCTCCATCCACATCGACAGCATCGCGCTCGGTCCGTACTACAACCCGAACCTGACGCCCGACCAGCCGGCGCCGGACGCGCTCGTCAGCAACCAGAACTTCGAGCGGAACGTGTACTACAGCCCACTGTCCAGCTATCACCTGTACTCGCTGCCGGCCTCGCTGCTCCGCGACCCCGAGTTCAACGCCCGGGCGACCCCGCGCGACATCCTCGAGGCGGTCGTCGACTACGGGCAGAAGCCGTCGCAGACGGACGGGATGTTCATGGACAACCGGGGCGTGCTGTACTACGGGCTGCTCGGGGAGCACGCCATCGCCCGGTGGGACAGCTACCAGCCGTTCACGGCGAAGAACCAGCAGACGATCGCGAAGGACGCGACGTACATCCAGTGGGTGGACAGCATGGGCATCGACCACGAGGGCTACCTGTACGTGGTGGTCAACCGGTTGCACAACTTCGTGGCCGGCCGGCTCAACCCGGCCGAGGTGAACTTCCGCATACTGCGCGCCAAAACCGGTGCGCTCAGCTACGTCTACACGCCGGACAATCTGTTCAACACCGACGGGAAGTTCCTGTACACGGGCGCGTCCGGCGAACCGTTCGCCGACAACGGGCTGGTCTACCAGTACGAGGGCACGACGCCGGCCTCGAGCAGGCTAGCGGCGGCCGGCATCCTCGGTGCGGCCGCTAGTGGTGCGGAACGATCCATCGGTGGAGCAGTCGGCGTCCTTGTCGTGCTCGGGGCTAGCATCGTCCGTCGCCTCTGTGCCTGGTAACGGGGCGGAAGGATATGGAACCGCGCCACCCAATACTTCCGTATCAGTATTTGTATATAGTTGAGCTTAAGTGTAAATAAGCGCCTGGGCGGGACAGGTTCGTTTGTCGCCGTCGCGTTTGGATTTCATGTTGATTTTAACGAGGAGACGCGCTTCCGAAATAAAAATGGTTACTTTTTACGACACCTGGTGCGCTGATTTCGTTCCGTTTGAATGTCGCGTACACGGCCGCGTTGGTTCCAGGGAGCTAGAACCCCCACCGGAACGAAATTAATAGAGAGCACGCCGAGAAAACGCTGACGACAGTGGGAGGGAGGTTTCAGGGAAGCCGGCTCCCATCATCAGTCGCCGAAATAACGCCGAACGACGAATTGATATCACACGGAACGATTTCCTATTGCCGCGTCAACGTTATTAATCACCTGCCGGTGGCCGGATGCCTGTCGCTGATTGTGGCGTATTATCTTGTACCTTCGGGTGGCGTTTTCCGAAAGGATTTGGCTGAGCTTTCTCCCCCTTGATCAAGATTTATGCCCGTCTTTGGCGCGAACGTCGGCTCCGGTGGATAGAGCCTCGCGCGAAATAAATGCAAATAAATTCCCATCTCAAAGGTGGATCAACTTCGAATCTTCCGAGGTTCGTTGATAGCAGGCAGGCAGGTAGGTAGGTGCGGGAATACTTTCCTTTCCACTTAGCAACTCGCCTTCGTCGCACGTCGAGCACGCGGGCTGGAAGCACAAATTTGTGACTCTCTCAGGTCTCGTTTCGGTCCGCGCCCGAAATCCGTCGCCATCATTACCAACAAAGCCGGGAGCAGCTCGAGCAGCTAGCAAAGGCTACAAAAATACAATAAAATCTCATCGGTAGCTGCGCCGCACGGAGGGGTTTTTTTTGTGTGTTGGAAAATATAGCTTCCTTCCGCACGAGCCAGAATTAAATGGTCGTGTTTGCGCACAACTTTTTTTGGCTTCATTTTCGGCTCGTTAAACTCGGGTGCATCTCCCGGGGGAGCTCGAAATAATGGGCGCGCCTGGCAACCTCGTGAAGTGTCCTAGGGCGTTTTATGCCGGGACAGTTTGTAGTGGAATGCAAAATTCATACCGGTGTTGGAAACGGTGTACCAAAAACGTACATGAACTGGCGCAAAAAAAAAACTAATAAAGAGAACAGTTTGCGCGTCCCAAAACCCGCTCGAACACTTGAACCCGGTTGTGTAAACGATGCGGTACTAGCCGTGTTTACTAGACCGCTCGTTGACTCGTCGCGAGGCGAAAACATCACGTTGACGTATTTACACGTTGCGTCAGCAAAATGGCACAAATTAAGCTGACGAGAATGGCTCATAATAAGCGCACTAAGACGTTCAGTACACAATTAATTAGGAAGCTACTCCCGGGAGCGCTCAATGCGCTTATCGCTGGAAAGTATAATTTTCATTGCAAACGATAGCAGGCCCCGATAACAAGCTTGCCAAGCGTGATCGGCAAGATTCTTGCATTTTGAAGGATTTTTTTATTCTCCCGCTCATAAACGTAATCGGGATTTTCCACCGGAAGTACCAACACACACACACACACACACACACACAGAGACATACATCCTAGATAAAAAAATGGGAAAGGCAATAAAATTTAACGTATTTTCCACAGATTATTTAAAGCAATAGCGGACGTGTCTTTCGGGCATTCAATAGAATCTGGTTCGCTTTTTTGCCAGGCGCTATGTCCACTTTAATGGCCGCTTTTAAATGGGATAAAATATTTTAAAATTCTCTCCGCCCTTTACATGGGGGATTAGGAGGATTTCAGGATGGTACTTTACCGCCCGTCAATGTAACCATAGCAACCAGGAGGGGCATTGTTTACGCGCCCCTGCAGCCCTGCCAGAAGGCTGAACACGATTCCATCCCGGATTGTGAACGACGCGACCCTGGGTCGAGTTTTAGAGCCACCGTCCGGGACTGGGACCGGATATTAAATCTTACCACCTTCTTCCGGGTGGCCCGACCGGCAAGGTCATCGGTTGCTGAGGATTGCGTGTTTTCTCTCTCACTCTCTCTTTCTCTTTTGTTCGCAATAAAACGGAAGTAAACTGGAAGAACACATAAAAGCATGTTGGGCCGTCCCATCATTCGTCCCGGTTTCACCCGGTGCTTCCAAACAAAAGTAAGTCTTCAGTGCGACGTAAAATTGAAATCGAGCAAACGGAGCCCATTTTTTTCTTGCACGGAACGAAAACATTTGTTTATGGAAGTGTTTTCCTTTCAAATAATCCGACAAACCGGAATGGTGTTGTAACGAACACGGCCTCCCTGCTTGGGAGGCTCAAATCTCACCGAAGAATCGCTCGTGAATAATTTACACCACCTCATCATACTGCAAACATTTGCTATCTTATCGGCTGCAAACAATAGAACTGTGGAATCCTTTTAAAGCGCGCGCGCGCGAAAGAAGACAAGCGGCAAACGTGCTCGGGGCTAGCATCGTCCGTCGCCTCTGTGCCTGGTAACGGGGCGGAAGGATATGGAACCGCGCCACCCAATACTTCCGTATCAGTATTTGTATATAGTTGAGCTTAAGTGTAAATAAGCGCCTGGGCGGGACAGGTTCGTTTGTCGCCGTCGCGTTTGGATTTCATGTTGATTTTAACGAGGAGACGCGCTTCCGAAATAAAAATGGTTACTTTTTACGACACCTGGTGCGCTGATTTCGTTCCGTTTGAATGTCGCGTACACGGCCGCGTTGGTTCCAGGGAGCTAGAACCCCCACCGGAACGAAATTAATAGAGAGCACGCCGAGAAAACGCTGACGACAGTGGGAGGGAGGTTTCAGGGAAGCCGGCTCCCATCATCAGTCGCCGAAATAACGCCGAACGACGAATTGATATCACACGGAACGATTTCCTATTGCCGCGTCAACGTTATTAATCACCTGCCGGTGGCCGTCGCTGATTGTGGCGTATTATCTTGTACCTTCGGGTGGCGTTTTCCGAAAGGATTTGGCTGAGCTTTCTCCCCCTTGATCAAGATTTATGCCCGTCTTTGGCGCGAACGTCGGCTCCGGTGGATAGAGCCTCGCGCGAAATAAATGCAAATAAATTCCCATCTCAGAGGTGGATCAACTTCGAATCTTCCGAGGTTCGTTGATAGCAGGCAGCCAGGTAGGTAGGTGCGGGAATACTTTCCTTTCCACTTAGCAGCTCGCCTTCGTCGCACGTCGAGCACGCGGGCTGGAAGCACAAATTTGTGACTCTCTCAGGTCTCGTTTCGGTCCGCGCCCGAAATCCGTCGCCATCATTACCAACAAAGCCGGGAGCAGCTCGAGCAGCTAGCAAAGGCTACAAAAATACAATAAAATCTCATCGGTAGCTGCGCCGCACGGAGGGTTTTTTTGTGTGTTGGAAAATATAGCTTCCTTCCGCACGAGCCAGAATTAAATGGTCGTGTTTGCGCACAACTTTTTTTGGCTTCATTTTCGGCTCGTTAAACTCGGGTGCATCTCTCGGGGGAGCTCGAAATTATGGGCGCGCCTGGCAACCGCGTGAAGTGTCCTCGGGCGTTTTATGCCGGGACAGTTTGTAGTGGAATGCAAAATTCATACCGGTGTTGGAAACGGTGTACCGAAAACGTACATGAACTGGCGCAAAAAAAAACTAATAAAGAGAACAGTTTGCGCGTCCCAAAACCCGCTCGAACACTTGAACCCGGTTGTGTAAACGATGCGGTACTAGCCGTGTTTACTAGACCGCTCGTTGACTCGTCGCGAGGCGAAAACATCACGTTGACGTATTTACACGTTGCGTCAGCAAAATGGCACAAATTAAGCTGACGAGAATGGCTCATAATAAGCGCACTAAGACGTTCAGTACACAATTAATTAGGAAGCTACTCCCGGGAGCGCTCGATGCGCTTATCGCTGGAAAGTATAATTTTCATTGCAAACGATAGCAGGCCCCGATAACAAGCTTGCCAAGCGTGATCGGCAAGATTCTTGCATTTTGAAGGATTTTTTTATTCTCCCGCTCATAAACGTAATCGGGATTTTCCACCGGAAGTACCAACACACACACACACACACACACACACAGAGACATACATCCTAGATAAAAAAATGGGAAAGGCAATAAAATTTAACGTATTTTCCACAGATTATTTAAAGCAATAGCGGACGTGTCTTTCGGGCATTCAATAGAATCTGGTTCGCTTTTTTGCCAGGCGCTATGTCCACTTTAATGGCCGCTTTTAAATGGGATAAAATATTTTAAAATTCTCTCCGCCCTTTACATGGGGGATTAGGAGGATTTCAGGATGGTACTTTACCGCCCGTCAATGTAACCATCGCAACCAGGAGGGGCATTGTTTACGCGCCCCTGCAACCCTGCCAGAAGGCTAAACACGATTCCATCCCGGATTGTGAACGACGCGACCCTGGGTCGAGTTTTAGAGCCACCGTCCGGGACCGGGACCGGATATTAAATCTTACCACCTTCTTCCGGGTGGCCCGCCCGGCAAGGTCATCGGTTGCTGAGGATTGCGTGTTTTCTCTCTCTCTTTCTCTTTTGTTCGCAATAAAACGGAAGTAAACTGGAAGAACACATAAAAGCATGTTGGGCCGTCCCATCATTCGTCCCGGTTTCACCCGGTGCGTCCAAACAAAAGTAAGTCGTCAGTGCGACGCAAAATTGAAATCGAGCAAACGGAGCCCATTTTTTTTTCTTGCACGAAACGAAAACATTTGTTTATGGAAGTGTTTTCCTTTCAAATAATCCGACAAACCGGAATGGTGTTGTAACGAACACGGCCTCCCTGCTTGGGAGGCTCAAATCTCACCGAAGAATCGCTCGTGAATAATTTACACCACCTCATCATACTGCAAACATTTGCTATCTTATCGGCTGCAAACAATAGAACTGTGGAATCCTTTTAAAGCGCGCGCGCGCGAAAGAAGACAAGCGGCAAAAAAAACACGAACCGCCAAAGAGCAAACAGCCAGAAATAGGAAACTGCAACCGAACGGAAAACACTAGACCAGACCACGTGGGCCGGGTCAACGTGAAGCGCGCGCGGTCCCCCAAATCACGATAAAAGATAAAAACGTGCTTTTGGCCGAAATTTCCAAAACCTTCACTTCCGGGTTGCTCCGCATTCTTGAACCGTATGCTCTTGGTGCTTCGGGAGGAACAAGTTCTACGAACACACAAAAAAAAACCCTCGGTGCTGACAGTAACACCGGTCCGGAGGTGCAAAAGGCCGTTCTTACCGTTGGGATAGAACCTGGAGCAGCACAAACTGTCAGTAAAGTTGGGCTCAAAGTTGCGCTGCTCCTTGCCGGTGGTTATCGCCTCGGCCCGATGATAAGACGCACGAAATATGCACGTGCTACCCCGTACTAAACCGGGTTGAAGGAGTGAGCGCAAAAAAGATTCCCCAAATGTCCACGCAAATAATACAGATCTAACTTTCGGTGGAGGCGTGTGATGGTGTGAGCAGCAACAAAAAAACCTAGCAAACTCCGGCCATCTTTTCCGTGACACTTTCTTTATCGTATTTGCATTAGGTAGGTACGTAAGGCTTTCGAAAGGCGTCCACCACGGTGGTCCCTGATAAGGTGAGAGGTAATTTCATTTCTCCGTCCGTTGTCCTACGCCCTTCTGGTACAAGATCCAAGATTAAACGGTGGAGAACCAGGTGGAATAAAACATTAACGAATGTTTGCTGCGATCGTAAACCGTGAATCGATCCACCGAAAACGTGACGGTCCTCTCACTTCCGGCACTTGTGACACTAGATGAATCATTCATAAATGATGTAATTTTCTTAGCTCACCACGATGGGCCCTCGCGGTCGGAAGAGTTTTCCAACGCCGCCGCGTATGCAAACGTCTAGGAGCGGGGCGAAAGTTCTGGCGAAATGTAATGAAGTACTATTTACGATCCAGCTGCTAAAACCCGCAAATAGGACGTTCTCGGTCGCATGGTCAGTCGGCGGCTCTAGCCACTAGGCTCTCCAGATATACTTCCCGACCCGGCAACGCGTTCCATAAACATCCGACGAGAGTAACGATTGTCATCAACGAAGATTGCTCGGCGGTGGTGCGGCCGTGGACGTGTGCGCTGGCAGCAATCGAGAAAAGTAATGACATTTTCCTCCAGCGTGGTACAACTGGGCGATCCAATGGAGAGGCCTGCTCTCGAATGCACGAGTACATAGACCAAAATTTGTGACCGTAATATAAACTCTCCAGGCGTTATTGTTGTTGTTGCCGGGCCAGGATTCCAGCGAACGGAACATATTGCTTCCCATTCACTTTCATCTTTCATCCCAGCCATCGAGCGCTACCACGCGCTAGCTCTGGCTAGAGCTACGTGATTAACCTTGATGGTGCCTTTTTGCTGGATCCCTATCCGTCTCTCTCTTGCTTCATACGCGTTCTAAGAAAGTTTTACAGCACTTATCAGCGCGCGAAAGCTTTTCGGTACAAAGTGGGATACACGACTGGGCGATCCAATGGAGAGGCCTGCTCTCGAATGCACGAGTACATAGACCAAAATTTGTGACCGTAATATAAACTCTCCAGGCGTTATTGTTGTTGTTGCCGGGCCGGGATTCCAGCGAACGGAACATATTGCTTCCCATTCACTTTCATCTTTCATCCCAGCCATCGAGCGCTACCACGCGCTAGCTCTGGCTAGAGCTACGTGATTAACCTTGATGGTGCCTTTTTGCTGGATCCCTCTCCGTCTCTCTCTCTCTCGCTTCATACGCGTTCTAAGAAAGTTTTACAGCACTTATCAGCGCGCGAAATCTTTTCGGTACAAAGTGGGATACACGACCCGTACGGTCGGATGGTATAAATCGCTCCATTTATTTCCATTACGTCCAACCCCGCTGCATTAGGTTTTTCAGCAGCTTTCCACTCGGAAAAAGCAGCGGGATCATCACATTCGGAGCGAGGATGAGGAAAGAGTTGGCAAAAATATGGCAGCTAGTTTTTGCTCCCGTTAGAGGACTCGAAACGTAGAGTTCATCAAATGGCATTCCGGGAACGTTATGGGCTACAATGAATCAGGGACTTTCGGGTTCCCATATGTGTGAATGCTTCGTAATACCGTGGGTGTAATGAAGCGTAACCTCAAAGGCCTTGACCTCAATTATGAGCAGAGCTGCACACAAACATCTGTACGACTAGTGAAAGGGCACGGAAAAAATCAATTTACACTCGATCAAAGCAAATCCATTCTAATCGGCAATATGGGCGAGTAGTTTCTATTCTCACCACAGGATCGTTAAGATTCACCATCGCAACGACGACAACTTGAGCAAAACATGGGGGCAAAAGTTGGTTTTTCAGCAGCTTTCCACTCGGAAAAAGCAGCGGGATCATCACATTTGGAGCGAGGATGAGGAAAGAGTTGGCAAAAATATGGCAGCTAGTTTTTGCTCCCGTTAGAGGACTCGAAACGTAGAGTTCATCAAATGGCATTCCGGGAACGTTATGGGCTACAATGAATCAGGGACTTTCGGGTTCCCATATGTGTGGATGCTTCGTAATACCGTAGGTGTAACGAAGCGTAACCTCAAAGGCCTTGACCTCAATTATGAGCAGAGCTGCACACAAACATCTGTACGACTAGTGAAAGGGCACGGAAAAAATCAATTTACACTCGATCAAAGCAAATCCATTCTAATCGGCAATATGGGGAGTAGTTTCTATTCTCACCACAGGATCGTTAAGATTCACCATCGCAACGACGATGACTTGAGCAAAACATGGGGGCAAAAGTTTCGCATCGAAGCAAGCGCTTGCTAAAGCTTCAATCCCGAAACGGCCAACTTGATCGGTGGTGCCATTGCCGGTTGCGTGGTCGGTAGCAAAGTTCCGGCACGATCCGGATTGTGCGGCAAATTCTTGTGAGATGTATAAAACGAATGTTCTTCCCACCTCTCGGGCACGATTGCGCCCTGGAAACGACTTTCACTTGTCTTTCCGTTTATCGGACACAATTTTATGACCAAACTTTGCCATCACCCCGACGGGGTGCTGTGGAACGTGAGTTGCCGAAGTTTTCACGGATTCCGGTACCCACCCGGGAAACAGAAAGATTCGGGAACGGCAACCTCACGGGCAGATTTCGGGAAAAGAGTTAGCCAGCCGCCGGGAGCCGGTTCGGTTCGTTAGAGGTTTCCGGCTGTTCCGTTTGCGGAAATGTGGCTATCAGTCGGTAGCAAAGTTCCGGCACGATCCGGATTGTGCGGCAAATTCTTGTGAGATGTATAAAACGAATGTTCTTCCCACCTCTCGGGCACGATTGCGCCCTGGAAACGACTTTCACTTGTCTTTCCGTTTATCGGACACAATTTTATGACCAAACTTTGCCATCACCCCGACGGGGTGCTGTGGAACGTGAGTTGCCGAAGTTTCCACGGATTCCGGCACCCACCCGGGAAACAGAAAGATTCGGGAACGGCAACCTCACGGGCAGATTTCGGGAAAAGAGTTAGCCAGCCGCCGGAGAGCCGGTTCGGTTCGTTAGAGGTTTCCGGTGGTTCCGTTTGCGGAAATGTGGCTATCAGCCATGATTGAGATTACGGCGCACGCCACAGAGCAACTCGGAAACAAAAGACGTTCCAAAACCTAGTGCAGTGGTCGTACCCGGATGGTACGCTATTTGGTAAATTGCACACACCGAAAAGCACCGTGCCTGCATCGTGTGCGGAAAGTAGTTTCGTAATCTTTCTTGCTTCATCTTCTGTCCGTTCCTCCCTCCTCGGCAAACCTCGAGAACACACTGACCATGAGTTGAAGCAGCATTTTCGGACTTTTCGAACTCTGACCGTGCTTCATTTCGGCGCTACAGCGGATGTACTAGTACCAAGGAGACCGTTCATATGCTTCACTGCAGTATCGTCACAGTAAGCACTGCTCCGCACGGTTCATTGAACATCAAACGAGTTTTGTCGATGAAGAGCCATACGGCACAAGTGTGTACTTACATGTGGTTCATACATACATTCGTGTCATTACATTAGTGGATTTCTCCGCAAGTAAAGTACCTCTTCAATACGTTTTATAGTTAAAAGGAATGTTCTGCTCTATATTTGTACTGGAACGTGAACATTTCACACAGGTCTGGAGGATGATGGAACAAGTTTCAAGAGCAAAACTAACGTTAGCCTAATTCGATCGAGCCGGTTCGGTTCGTTAGAGGTTTCCGGTGGTTCCGTTTGCGGAAATGTGGCTATCAGCCATGATTGAGATTACGGCGCACGCCACAGAGCAACTCGGAAACAAAAGACGTTCCAAAACCTAGTGCAGTGGTCGTACCCGGATGGTACGCTATTTGGTAAATTGCACACACCGAAAAGCACCGTGCCTGCATCGTGTGCGGAAAGTAGTTTCGTAATCTTTCTTGCTTCATCTTCTGTCCGTTCCTCCCTCCTCGGCAAACCTCGAGAACACACTGACCATGAGTTGAAGCAGCATTTTCGGACTTTTCGAACTCTGACCGTGCTTCATTTCGGCGCTACAGCGGATGTACTAGTACCAAGGAGACCGTTCATATGCTTCACTGCAGTATCGTCACAGTAAGCACTGCTCCGCACGGTTCATTGAACATCAAACGAGTTTTGTCGATGAAGAGCCATACGGCACAAGTGTGTACTTACATGCGGTTCATACATACGTTCGTGTCATTACATTAGTGGATTTCTTCCAAAGTAAAGTACCTCTTCAATACGTTTTATAGTTAAAAGGAATGTTCTGCTCTATATTTGTACTGGAACGCGAACATTTCACACAAGTCTGGAGGATGATGAACAAGTTTCAAGAGCAAAACTAACGTTAGCCTAATTCGATCAGAATCACATTTACAAGGGCCGGCACGTCCCGCCCTATTTCGGACGCGTCTCCTGCTCGCTCACGTACCGCACGTACAGCGTCGGCTCCGGGTACGGTTCCGGTGGGGTTTCGGCCTCGTCCATGTAGGAGCACGCGATTGCCAGCGCGCTGCCATCGTCGCTGAAGCACAGGCTCGAAATCGAACTGTCGTACATGTGGAATTGACACAGCCGCTTCTTGTTGAAGCCGTCCCAAATGTTTACGAACCCATCCGAGCCGCCGGTGGCGAAGGTATGATACACATTGTGGAAGCTAATCGCGTTCACCGGGTAGATATGTTCGATGTCGTTCTGCTTCGACCGGTGACACTTGAACGCGAACTTTTTCTTCTGCCACTCCGGGCTCGGATTGAAGTACTCCAGCGCGACCCGGCCCTCAATCGAGCTCATCACGTACCCTTCCTTGTTCGGGAAGCAGCGCACGGTGCGCGTCTGGTACTTGAGCGACGATTCGCGCCGCTCCACGTAGTTGCTCATGTGCCGCAGATCCCAGATCAGCACCTTCCGGTCGGAGGTGGCCACCACGAGCCGCTCCTCGATGCAGCTGAGCGAGTACACCTTGCCGGCGCTCTGCTCGTACGTACCGACGCACTCCTTCTCGCGCCCGTCCCACAGCTTCACCGTCCGGTCCCAGCTCCCGGTCAGGATGCCATTCACCATCGACGCGTACTCCACGCACTTGACGGCGGCATCGTGCGTGCCGAGGTTGTGCTCGATGTGTGTGTTCAAATCGTACAGTTTCACCGTGTTATCCAACCCGCCGCTTACCGTTTTGACCGAATCCTAAAGCAAACAACCGGGCGGGGATTAGCGTGCTGTGCTGTGTGCGAACACGCCGGAGAAAGGAAAACCTACCAAAAACGCACAATCCAGCACCGGCGAAGTGTGGAAAAACTTGTGCCGGAGCGTGTTGTTGACAACGTCGTACAGCCGGACGCTGGTGTCCCAGGACGCTACGAGCAGAAACTGATTTGTTTTCGGGGAGAACTTTACCGACGAAATTACGTCGCTGGGCGGGTTCAGGATCTGCACCTCCGCTTTGCGGGCCATTGTGGATGGTTCACGGACACGAAATTCACAAACAGACACAGTGTTTCAGGGCGTTCTGGCACTTTTCACAACACTTTTTCGCACGAAAACGGAGGCTGCGTATGCGCATGCGCTTGGCTTGGAGGTCGAAAAAACCGTTTGACGTTTTGAAAACATTGAACCTGACGTCCAGTCATCTATCTGTCAAACGATGTTTACATTTTATTTGAACGGTCGGTTACAAATGGATGGTATGCGAAGGTTTATTTTCTTTCTTCATGAAAAAACGAATGTGTATTTTTTATGCCCAAAACGATGACATTGTCAAACGATGACATTGTCGTGATTTTCGTACAACATTTTTAATTCCGCTTTGATAAATTTGCTAATTGCGACAGAACGGGACAAAGCGAGAGTTTTCTTGCATTTTTTTACGGTTGTTTCTAAGCATTTCTGAGCATTAATGGACAACTGCGTGTGGACGTCTGGCAGATGCGCAAACGGATAAGCGTGGTTTACACGGTGCTTGAACTAAATTATGCGTAAAAATGAAAATGATTTACAAAATCAAACAAGCATTTCTGCAGCCATCAGCGGAGCCTTCAAGTTGATAAACTTATGATAGGAGGAATATTACGGACAACTCTCTGATCGCAATTTCCTTTCTTACGAAAGCTCGCGTACCGCAAAACGGATCTCAACATAATTATGCCTCCAAATCTACATAGTGATTCCTGCACGAAAAGGGGTTGACGCTGCAAGCAATAGGCTCGAGCGAAATAATTTCACCCCGTAACAAGATAACATCGCACAAAAAGAAATTCCCCACCGAAACACGGGAGGAACAAGATGCCTGGAGGAAAATTCGTTGTGGATTAAGAATTTCGTGCCCTTGAGATAGCGTTATTGCGTGCGCTTAGAAATAAGTCCCACCGAAACCTCCTGGGTGATTACGTGCTTCTGCTGCTGCCGCCGATACAGGGTGAAGTTTTTAACTTCCCGTCTTAACGGGTGTAGCTTACGGTAGAAAACCCACACACAGAGCCACCCATATCTGGCACATTTCCCACAACATTCTTCGCCACAAGCGTTCGGTGAAGTTACGCGTCGCCCACGGTAGCTGCAGAACCATTCTAGCTTCTCCGCGACACGCGTCGACGTATTCTAATCTTTTAATTCGTTCGTTTGCACGAGCCTAAGCATCGCAGTCGGTGTGGAAAATGTACGTAAGTTAAATCTGATTTGCCGAGATTCTCCGCTGCGCCTCCTGCCTCCTCCTCAACTGGAATGTGCCTCCTGCCAGATTTCACCGCCGTGGCTCCAGCCAGACGCTCTCCCGTGTTTCGCGTGGGTAGCAAAAAAAAAAACTTTGTCCCTCTTTTCACTTGCCACACTGTTGAGTTTCTCTTTTTGTCCGCACCCGGGAAACCAGGGAGGAACAATTATGCTCGCGTGGTAAATCTAGCGTGGAAAATCCTCAACACCATGGGACACCGAAATCCGGCCATTTCCTCGCCACTGCTACGGTCTAGCGAGCTGGCACACGAAGCTCAACCTTCAAAAGCGACGGACGGGTTGACGACTTGGGTTTGGGGAAATATTTTAGTCCTTGCTCGGCTTCGCTC
>KZ071960.1:157485-171210 GCA_002091845.1 Anopheles cracens | reverse complement strand
GGCCCGAGTTTTCCCATGGAACCCATCAACTGCCAAACGACAGACTGGTGGAATACTTTCACGTCGACACGCGTCGACGTATTCTAATCTTTTAATTCGTTCGTTTGCACGAGCCTAAGCATCGCAGTCGGTGTGGAAAATGTACGTAAGTTAAATCTGATTTGCCGAGATTCTCCGCTGCGCCTCCTGCCTCCTCCTCCGCTGGAATGTGCCTCCTGCCAGATTTCACCGCCGTGGCTCCAGCCAGACGCTCTCCCGTGTTTCGCGTGGGTAGCAAAAAAAAAAACTTTGTCCCTCTTTTCACTTGCCACACTGTTGAGTTTCTCTTTTTGTCCGCACCCGGGAAACCAGGGAGGAACAATTATGCTCGCGTGGTAAATCTAGCGTGGAAAATCCTCAACACCATGGGACACCGAAATCCGGCCATTTCCTCGCCACTGCTACGGTCTAGCGAGCTGGCACACGAAGCTCAACCTTCAAAAGCGACGGACGGGTTGACGACTTGGGTTTGGGGAAATATTTTAGTCCTTGCTCGGCTTCGCTCTAATGATTTTAATAAGCCCTGTATAATTTGCCTACAACCGTGCAGCGTGCGGTACGAGTTGGCGAGAGTGCGAGGCACACATATCACAGACGCACACCCGCACGCACATACACACGGCCCGAGTTTTCCCATGGAACCCATCAACTGCCAAACGACAGACTGGTGGAATACTTTCACGTGTGGGCACGGGTGTACGTTTGCTTATTAAATAATGGACGATAACGCCTTCATTAGCATTCGCAATGGTACCGGCCCCTGGAACTGGCAGCCGGGCCTTGCTGATAGTGGAATTCGGGAAGTAGTTTGCTTTTTCGGTAATTGATTTGATTTAATTTAATTACGTGTGAGTCATAATTGAAGCGTATAACAGATTAAATGTCAGTTAGGCCTCTTAGTAGACGTAAATAGTGTACAACGATCCAGAGCACTTGATTCTTGGCGCAAAGAAACACTATGTCTGAAGTACATTCTAATTATGAAAACAAGTTTTTAGTCTTAGTCGCCCTCACGGTAGCTGGACTCCGGAACGTTGGATACATACATTTCTTGCGTCACGAACAGTTTGCACGTTTGCAGTTTGTTTTAACGAATGACATAAACATATTTATTGACTCTATCCGGAGCTTCCAAGCCACAGAGTAGTGGGTGAAACTTTGAAGCACTTCATAAACCGGCAGTATCTCGAGCGTTTCCCGACCTGGATCGATCGGCTGACGCTTTGATGGCTATGACCGGTGTTTCAATGCATTGCCGCAGAGATACACTAACCGCGGCATGCTTGTCACATCCATAAATTAAGAAAAATAGCGGCGATTCCAACTTCCCAATTGCATTGCGAACACTCCGCAAGCATGTTTTTCAAAGTTTGCGAGCCACCACACCATACTAGCGTTCCCCCTCTACCCGCCTACCGGTTTAATAGTTAATTACGCTTCTTCTTTTTTATACGGCCATCAAACCGAGATGGCTCGTCGCAATGACCGATCGAAAACGGGGGCTGAAAAACGTCCCGCTGTCCCCTGTCATTAGCTGCGCTCCCGGGATGGAATTTATAATCTGCAAAATTTACGATCTACAGCGGAGACTGCCACGGACCGCAACAGCCCGTACGAGCCGTCGGTGAGCTGGACAAACAAACACACCGGACGAGCACAACGAGATCCATTAAACTGTCTCGCAAACCCGGGGCTGCTGTCTCCCATGAGTGCACTAGGCGGGTTTAGTGTGCGTGTGCATGTTGTCACTGTGGTTCACGCTAGCCACCGGCAGATGGCGCTCGGAACGACATCGTTCCGCCTGCACACTTGTCCGGTGTGTCATTATTGAACATTTGTTTGCACAATGTCCGGTTGTTTTCTCGGCCGGGAACACCACCATCGAACACGATATGATACCGGCCGACCGACGGCTCACATGGATGGCCGCCCTTGGGTGGCGACTGCAAGTGCAGCACGAAAAGCGACCCCGGTATGTGCACACTCCGCTTTCTTTCTGTCACTTCTGGCACACAGATAAAACCAGGGGGGGTTTAGTTTCAGTATGAAGAGATTTATTCGTTTTATTCGTCTGTATGCCTGTGTTTGCATGTGTACCCACGTAAACCATTCCACGTGCCAAGCGGAGGCGCATCTTTAAGACGCTCCACAACCTCCTCACACCCCGGAGGAGTGGAGCTTTTTCTTTCCGGGCTCTAATTTATTGCCGCACGGATGTAAGCCGCACACGTGTTTTCGTTCGATACCCGTACCCGTTTCTATTGATCGGATTTTGTTGAACAAATTTCGTCCGGAAATGTCTGACCGCATGCCTTCGGTGTCGTTTCTCCCTTCAATTTATGCATTCCAGGAAGACCTGGAGCCCTTTTAGAAAGTTTGCCGGAGCTTAGGAGTCGGAGGAAAGAATTGTGCCTCTAACGATAACACAACACAGGTCAAACAATGAGCATCCACCATCGGTTAGGATTTGTGCGCATAGGAAATGTCGTGTCCTGTCCGAACAAACGCAACCCATTCGATAAAGCAATCCACACAATTGGCCTAAAAACGCTGCACAAAGCGCAACTCCACCGGGGAGCTTATTCAACACAATAAGCGTAATAAATTGAGCATAAACCGAAAAACCCATATCGCCCAGCGAGACTCATTAACTGCCCCGAGCGGACGCCACCCCTAAATGGCATCAATTAATTCCCCTCCGAACGCCAATCACTCATCGGCGGCGTTCGTTGAAATGCTCATAAATCCCCCGGTGAGCCTGAAATAAATGCAATGCCAACATCGGCAGGCCAAACCAAACGTTTACGATTGCTCACAAAAAATAGGCATTAATCCAACACACACACACACACACTCATCCACCCACCTCAAATGCACGGTTTAATCGGGTGCATCGGGTGCGATGACGAATGCACGATAAATGGATCCCGATTGACGACGATTTTGGGATTTCGATTCCGGGCTGTAAACGCGCGCGCCTTTACGAACGGCTTTGATGAAGTGACGTTTGACGTTTAGTGCGTTCGTTACTATCGATCGATCGAGTGTGCGTGGCAGTGATTGCGTGTACGGCTAGCGGTCACCAGGGGGCTCTCATCTATCGCCGGTGCTGCGTTTACTTTGATGAGAGCTTTATTCATCACTTATCGACCAGCTTTTTTACGGCTCGCCTATCAAATCCCGCCACTCTAACAGCCGTCAGTCGCTGATTATGAAGGATCATCTTGCGAGCACAAATGGAGAGATAAATTGCTTTGATGTGCACAATAAAAAAAATCTTCCGGAACGCGAAATCGGAAAGATATGAGCTGTAATCACATACTTTCAGCTCATTTGCAGCCTTAAACAGGGCCGATTACAAACCTCGAGCACTCATTACGCATGCAAACGAGGCCCGGCTGGTTGGGAGCGCCATTTTTTGCGCTTACGGAAATCACGACGCTTCTCATTTGATAGCCTGCCAAATGTTGGTCCATCTCGTGCTGTTAGATACGCAAAAGGTCACCATCATTTGGCCGCAAAGGGCAGACATTTTGCACCACCGGAAAGACCACTCGATGTGCGTTTTTTTTCTTCTGCTTCTCTCTATCGGCATCCATAGCCCGTTTGATAGGGAGTGCGATATTACTATTCGAGGCTGTCCACGGATCTCCTCGGCGGAGCAATATCGCGACGTCCTGATTCGGCTAATCCAGGCATCTTATCGCCTGGAACCACCGGTCGAGCTCTCATTACGCACGCCACTACGCCGCCCGGATGACGATCGTTACCCATCAAATGCAATCAATATATTTATGATCCTCGGATCCGTCGGTGTCCACAGTAACGCGCAGCCAATGATGGCGATAGCTGTGAGCGAACTTTGCGCCATAAATGCGGTGTTTATGGCGGCTTTATATCGCCGCGTGTAATGACCACTTCACTTGACCTTCTGGACCCGTGGCGTCACGGGGTCAAAACGATTTTCGCACACACGCACTCCCATTCGCACACACGGCGCAAACGGTGGTGGCGCGGTACGGAGAGCAAATTGAAAATTCCAACGATGCACCGACGTTGGGTCGACATGTCCAATGGAGTGGCAGGAAGAAGACAAAGTTTAGTATCTAGCTCACGTGTTATCGGCATAACAACGAGCTATAAAAAAGGCGAGTTGGGACAACAATACTAGGACAGAGAACGAAAAAAAAAGATGTGAACAGCAGCACGCGCACACATGCACAAGTACTGCCCCCGGCACGGAGCAATCCACCGGAATCGTTATTTTGTTGTTACGATCAAAACTTTCCAGCTGCTGCGCCCGCAGTCAATGGTAGCAGGGAAGCAGATTTGCAGCTCATGTAGGCTCGTAAAAGTGCGCAAAAAGTTCGGCCACTCGGGGTAGTAAAAGCGCACGGTCCAGTGACAGTGACGCAGATGGTTTGATCGTTTCATCTGGAGCTTGTGCCGGGGCGAGCAGTGGGAGTAGACCTATGTATGAGATCAGGAGATAGTTTGTTGATATGAAGGTGAAAATCAATTAGGAAGTAAGAACATTAGCCAACAATCACTACAACGATAAACAAAAGGAATGAACAATGTAACAACATTTTAATAGAATTAAAAGAAGAAAAAAAAACAGGAAAAGTACTTATGAAGTAGGACGCACTTCACGATCAATACACCAAACTACTGAATATTATTCTACTAAAACGGAACAAAAATAGAAAATGAAAGTTGCTAAACGACCGATGTTAAAAATCTAGCTCAATGTGCTGTTTTTATCTTTGATTATATGTTAAAATGTGTTTTATTTTTTTGTTTATCATTATCATGAAATTGAGTTTTGGAAGTGTTTACTTATTTTATACTATAGCAGATATGTTGTTGAAGTTTTACGATACATATAACTGTGGGAATGATAAACATAAAACAAATGCGGTTGGAAGCAGTTGCTACAATACAAAAATAGAAACAAACCAACGAAACAATACACAACTGCATACGAGATCCCATAAATAATCAACTTCAACACGACACACTGCCGAACTAAAGTCATCCCTGCCGGGAACTACAAACTCCCATTCGAGGAGCCCATTCGTACCAGCCAGTAAGTTAGCAAACTTCGAGTAAGAAATCCATTAGCCCGGTGCGTCCAATCGAACGTATCAATTCCAAACCCGAATGGGAGCGTCGTCGTTGTCGCCGTCACGGAACGGCCACCCGAACGACCCAAGCCCAGCGGACCGAATCGGACGTGGACAGTGGCAACTAGCAACTTTTCAATTTTATCACCACTACCCGCGCTGCCTCTCGAGCAGCTACTCGACGCTGGGAACTGAAACAACGAAAAAGTACTTAAAGAAATACGCTAGTTTCCTGTCCCGCTTAATCGCACGCGGGGCTCGGGCCCTGGTACGAATGCTCGAATGCGCCATTCGAGTCGAGTATTGATTTCGAATTTCCCGTCGTAAGCATTTTTCCGTTCCGATTAGCCGTCCCGGGGGAGACGATCGTCTCCGAAGGAAGCGGCAAATGCATCGCCGTTACATGAGACATGAAGCGCCTTTCGTCGGTTCGGCATCGGGGGCTTTCTTCGCCAGTTTCCGCTTCACGTGCTTCACGTTCTTTTCCCCTCCTGTCCTGGACACGGACACGGACAAAGTTGCGCTGTTCTTTTGTTTTTCTTTCAAACCCCCGGGAAAGCGGCTTACATGCGGGATGCCGTTGCAAAAGTGCAACGAAAAATCACTTGCCCCAGCACCACCATTGCGACCGGTTCGACTGCGGAGAGATCGGCCCACCCCGCCCACTGTGTTGTTGCAAGATTTATGGAACGGAGGCGGCCCGGGGATGAGAACTTCTTCTTTGGAAACATGAGCGACTTTCGGTGCGCGCCTGTGAGACGGTGAATTGGTGTGTTTCGCTGTCAACGGACACGATGTATGTGCCAAATGCGGGCATTTTTTGAGTTAGTTTTCCTCAAGCTAAAAAACTCACACACGAAACACGACTTTAATCGCCTGAATGCTCCGAGCGTCCTCGTGGGAAAGATCCGTCTCCATTCAGCAGCTTTTGAAACCCGAATCCGGGGCAGACAATGGGAAAGACCCCCGAAAGGAAATACATTCAAACGAAGCGGAAAAGCTCTCTAGGAATCGATCTGCGACCGGGGGGCCGGAGGCAACTGCATCGCCCCCCACTCGCTGCAGGTGATGAAAATAAATGGATGTCCTTATTAGGTGCAGGGATCGTGCAGTGCAGTGCTTTTAGCTTTCTAACCTGCCCGTACCGGGCTTCCAAAGTGGCTTCTACTTTGGAGAGAGGCATAAGCGAACGAAAAACCACTCACCCGGTTGCAGGTACACTTTGGATCGTTCCATTATTCACGATCGGTATCGGATCGGGCGCGTTCGCAACGAGAAACACATTGCGCGCCACCTTTCCGATCCTGCACCGGGAGAAGCTGGCCAATAAAGCAAACGTTCGAAGGAGGAAAAATTCAAATTTAAGGATTATCACGCAATCAACTTAGGTCAGGCGGAGTGTAGCGATTGTCGCAATTTATCAAACCGCCATGAATTTGCCATTCCTTATCCATGAATTTCTAATTAAGCACGCTCGCTAGCTTCTTGCCGCTTCTCCCCAATTCGGCTCGGTTTGGCCAATTAAAGCATTAATCAATTTTTGGCTCGTACTCTCAACGGACACATGATTCGAACGTGGGCACAACGCATACGGGGACACTTGGCTTGCGGGCGTTTCACTTGTTTTTCCATCCCACCCCTTACGGGACACACTCACACGCACGTGCGCTAGTTCACTTTTCTTGCTGCAAATCGTTATTTACACCACCACCACCACCACCGCCAATCGGTAAAAACCGGCACCGGCGTCTTTCCTTCAGTGCACCGAGGTGAACGCCCTTTGGCAAGCTGTTCCGGGCGCGGTTAGCCGACGCGAGGCGCAAGGACGGACCGGGCTGGCATTCCTCCGTGGGCAGCCTTCCAGCGACGCTCGAGCGTCGCCACAGCTGGGAAAAATTCTCACATTTTTCAATCTCATCCCGGACCGCATTCGACTGGAGTTTTTGTTTTTCGCAGCGACTTTTTATGCGTTTTTTTCTACGTCCCACTGTTCAAGGCGTTTTACTGGCGCCTGCCGAATACGGTGCTTTCTCCGCCTTTCTCGTGCCCGGAGGGGGAAATGCACACAAACACACACACACTGCTAGACTATTTTTTGTGCCGAATAAAATCCATCAGCTTACATTTGCACCTCGCCCCGGATTGGGGCCGGCTGGTTGAGCCTGGTTTGTTTGGCCGAATTTATGTTATTTTCGTTGAGCTTGCTGTCTTTTTCCGAACGTTGCACTCATCGCGACTGCTGCAAAGTGCGGCTTTTCATCGCGCGCAACCGCCCAAAGTGGTACTGTTTTATTCACGCAAACACGCAGAGCCACCGCTCCGCTCCGGCCGAACGACACGGAAGCGTTTTCTATTTATCGCCAGCAATCGCTTTTTAAACGACTACATCTAGTAAACCATGACGAAAGCGCTTTCATAGCAATGGCTGCTTCGCTTCGTCCCCCGTTCGTTTGTTTGTGCAGACGCGTCGTGGTGGTTTTGTTTTCGGATTTTCTTTTGCCCGCACACGGGCGCGCAGGAACTGGAAAACTGTCACGCCAGAACTGGTCTTCGTCTGCGGCGAGTCGCAAATCACATTTATCTAAATCACTTTTTCCTACTCGCAGGATTTCCTGCGCAGTTCCATTCCGCGGCGGGCACACATTCGGCCCACGCCGGCAGCAGCGGGTTGTCCGCCGGCGGTATGATGAATTTCTTCGGCGTCGGTTGACGCGCGGTTTTCCGGGGGGGCTGAAAGTTTCCTCGGGGTCGTCTCAGTGTCTGTGGTCTGCAAACGAGAGCAAAACGGGTCGCATCAGTATCTTGAGGTGGGGAGAGAGAGAGAGAGAAACGGAACAGAAGCGAAACAGAACAGTCAGACCGAGATGGCACCGGAAGTGCGGGTAAATGGAATAAGGCTACAATTGCGTTACTATAAAATAAAGTCATTCTGTAGGTTAGCTCGTTAAGATTACGGGCGGCACTTCATCGCACTGAGAGAAAAAATATGGCTTAGAGACAACAAATAATGCTTGTAAGTAATTATGAAGAGAGTTGAATGATGTGATTTGAAATACTCAGCTGAAGATCAATAAGGATCAACTCTAATACCCTAAAACATCGTTAATTTGATGCTAATTCTGTACTTAAGGTAAGTCGAATAAGAAAATAATGCGAAGCTGTTGAGCAGATTGCAGCCTTTTGGGCGCAAATTCATTTAATCTTCCTTAATGTAGGCAATGTTTGAAAAAGATGTTTCTAAACACTTTATTAACGTTTTATTAGAGCTAAGATCCAATAAATCACACTGTGGTGCTGGGTATGCCTTTGAAAGTGTTAATTATTGTCGCTAATCATGAAAAATGTTGATTATTTAAAAAATACTTTTACGCTGAATCAACAACGAAATTCATCACCTCGAAATTTTCTGAGAAAAACACCTCCCCGAAGGTGTTTATGATCGTCGAGCGCATCCACTTTCCACGAATGAGGCCCCCCTAAATTTCCACGAAAAACTATTTATGATCACATTTTCCACGCGCGGTCTTCGCCGCATTGTTGTGCATTGTTGGCCTTTGTAGCGCCATTGAATGAGATGAAAACGATCCTAGCGCTGTCGCCATTTTGCACTCCCGCGACTTGCCGACTCCCACTCTCCCGCTCGATTCGATTACTCGCGGAAAGCGCTTTCAAGCGATCGTCTAAAGGCAATCGTTTCGTGTGACAGCTCGACCGAAGCTCCCGTGCATTCGAGAAGTTTCGGTCGCGGTTTGTTTTTTTGTTTTTTTTTCTCTGGAATGCGAATCTGGCAAATCTTATTTGTGATGTTTTTCTTTTGCCGGTTCGTCTCTTTTACCCGCCACTTTCATTTCAAGCACTCGCACCGAATTGATGTTGGGATTTTAGGTGAAATAATCATAAAAAACATCTCTCTCTCTCTTCGCATGGCACCGCACCTTCTACTGTCCCATCTCACTCACCCACGTCCACCCACAAACAAAGGCACGGACGGACGGGCTTCCGGGTTGCGTTCGAATGGTTTTTTCATTGCCTTGCTGGCTTGGGGAGAGCGGGAAAATCGCATTCGCAATTGAAAACCGACAAACTGTTGAGCCCCGCCCGAGTGGAACCAAACCCACACCCACGGGGGCTCTGGGGTGGGACACACGCTTTGCAACGAAAGCGGGCGACACAAAGCCAGGTGGCTGGGGATGGTGAAGAAAAATGGAAAATTTATTGTAATTTAATACACCGCATCCTCGTCGCGGCGAGCTGTTCAACGAAGACGACTCCCTGGGAGGAAAAAAACTCAAAGCGTGGGGAAGAATGCAGTGGGTTGTTGTGGAAGTATATTTTTTGCATTTCCAATGATCGCTGGATTTGGGAGAAATTAATGGTCCTTGTAGGAATATTGTTTTTCGAGCGGGATGCAAATGTTTACAGAGCTCGAGCATTTTTAATGCAAAATGTAATATTTCCCAAAAAGTGCTTCGCTTAGCTTGGCTTTCTACTTGAATGGGAAGATGAGGAACCGTCGGTCTATTGCTGCCTTTTTGGTGCTACGAAGGGAAGATCCAGAGGAAAATGTACATTAAACTGGCAAATAAAGCGTTTATGAGCCGTGGGTGTAGTGTGGACTGTATACTTTTAGGCGCAAATTGGATTTTTTTCCCAGTTTTCAGATAACATTGTTACCAAGAAGCACGGTAGCAACGCACAAGGATGTAACGTGCATTAAAATAGCAGAAAATAGTTGACAATCTACTAATTAGCTCCTGTTGAAGTCAGGTCGAAGCAAAGTTGCTTGAAATCGAATCCATTTTCGAAACCACCTAACCGTTTTCCGAACTAACGGAACCAACCACAAAAATACTTTTACAATCACCGCCAACTATAGAGCCCAAAACTCAAGTCTCAGCTTCATTAATATAGATTGACCAATTTTATTGAACGTCGTCCCTCGCAAGGCCGTCGGTTCGACTATCTTGCCGTTTAAACTAACTTTCCGCGCGACAGCTGGTCCTCCTGGACTACTGGCTAGTTTGCATTATTCAGCAGACTTCTGCGGCTATCCCTTTCGGAAGCTCTGACGTGCGCTTCCGGTACGACCTTCAGCCGAGAAAGGGTGCGAAAAATGACACATGTGCCGGAAGATGAGAATGACCGGCCGTCGTCGTATCCGGGTTGAACGCTCGGGTATCACAAAACTAAAGCGATATGGGGCGTGCTGTTTCTTTCGATAAAGCAGATTTAAAGTACCAAGAGTTCATGAGAAGTAGCTCCACTTAGTTTTCAGAAACTCTATTCAGCTTTCGCTCTAAGAGCGTGACATTGCGGTAGCGCCATTGGTGCACCTTGTGACTCTTGTTTCATTTTTAATGGCGTTCGCTTCCGCTGGCGTCCAATTTTAAACCGGTCCATTTTCTTCGCTCCATGCATGTCCGTTTTGCGACAGCTCTTGCGTGGTGCGCTGTGTGCCAAGCAGGAACGCTGAATGGACTATCGATCTCGATTGCCGTCACCGCGTCCTGAAAGTGTGTCCGTTCTGACCTAGAGCTCGAGATCGAGTGGTCAGCGGGACAGCGGGTCGTTCATGCGTAAATGCAACCGCTCAAGTGGTACAATGTCGAAGAGCAGTTGAAATAATTGTACTGCTCAGCGATGCGTGTTTGAGGGAGTTATTTTTATCCCCCCAACTAATGCATTCCAATCAGTTCACCTTACCCGTGCACTTCGCTCTAATAAACTCGTTTTTGTTTCGTTTTCTAACAAGAACACATCGTAGCAATGCTTTCGGAAAGCAGTCGGGAACAAGGTTGCACAGGTGCACACGAGGCAGTCTATGCACCATTCTTCCTGCAAACACAGAACCCATCCAACGGGGAAACATGACAGGGATGTCACACCATTATGAACTTGTTACGTAGATAATATTAAATTACATTCCTGAGCACGGACAGGACGCAGCATAGGGCACCGCGAAGAAATGCAAACGAAACAGAACGTAATACAGAAATGCAAACAGCATCATTATGCACCGGACAGGCGGAAGCCACCTGCAGGTCCTCCGGTTGTAGTCGTGTGTCCCCGTGTCCTTGGCGCGCCAACGGTAATGGGTATTTTTCCGTGCAATGCCGCCGTTTTCCAGGCGTGAAAGGACGCGCTGTTCCTTTGTGTAGCGATGCACCATGCACGCTTGAGAAGAGAAACATCTTGGCAACGCAGGACGCATTTTTTATGGTAAAACCTCTTCATCGTAACCGTTTCCAACGAACGGTGCAAGTAGCAACAACTCTAAACGATTTCCTTTGAAGAGGCTTTTTCCTTCGTTCAAATATTTGGCTTCGTTTTCGAGATAAGTTTCCACAAAATTGCAATAATGATTTGCTTGGTTATGCGTTGGGTTGGTCGACCGCAGAGACGTGTCGTTGCGGTCAGCTGACGGACAAGACAGGATCAGAAGCGGACCCGATCAATTAGAGCACAACGACGGGTCTTTCAGTGCGCACTTTTCTCCAGCAATATCGAAATCCGGGTCACCGTTCCAACGGCAGTAGACGTAATGGAATACTTCCCCCATCATCTCCAAATCGATCCCGTTCTATGCACGGTTCGATTGAAAATGCATGGAAAGCCGCTTCCGCTCCGGCTCCACTTTGGGGAGGAAAAATATGCACCGATGCTTGCCAAGGGAGAGATCGGTTCATTTATGGTACGTCCCGGCGGTTTGCGACAGAAATAGAACGGAGTGACACTGAAATGTTGCCGAGAAAATGCAATATGCGATGTACGGGGATCTCTTTTAACTTGTTGTGTTGTTGTTGCGAAAAACTAATTCACTCATATAAGACTGCACCAAGCAAGGGAGCATTATTAACCTTTAGCTTACATGCGGAACTGGCGGCTATTGCATTTTGCAAGCAATGCAACTTCACACATAGCACCGCACGTCGGTCTCCCTGATGCCCGGAGAGATGGCGGTTTGTAACACAGGCACTAACGCTGGCCACCCTATGCAGACAAAGAGCTTAAGCTTCGTTAGTGCCACGTTGCATCGAGGATGAGCCAATAAATTATCCTTCAGCATCGAGCTCCGCTCAGTGCCACCGGATCGGATCGATGGATGGAAGCCCGCCCGTGGTACCGGTGGCGCTTCAAAAGTTTATTTATGTGACTCCCCGGCACGGCCAGCGCAAACCCCCGGCTGGCTGTCAGTGTGTTTTGTAGAAATTTCTTCTTTCTTTCCAGTTTTTCTACTCATCCGCTCATCGCTATGAAGGACCCTGGTACCTGAGAGCTCGAGTTTGGAATTTACTCCCCATCCCGACCGGATTATAGGTTTCTTGAAGTTGGGAGGAGTTTGCTGATCCCTACGCACACATCGCAAAACCCTTCCCTCGCGGTGGAATGTTATAAATTAAATTTTGAACATGTCGGAATCGAGCTGGCAGCTCCGAGCTTTGAGCCGGACACGAAGCAGAGAAGAGAGGTTGTGTTCCGCTTCGCCTGCGGAAACTAGAAACTTGCTGAAACGACCTTTCGACTTATTCCTTCTTTGAAGATTTGGGCGTTATTTCGCGTAATTATTCATCTTCTCGGTGCCATCATTAAAGCAGAGCCTTAAAGCTCCAATTAGCAACTGAAAGATAAAAAGACATACCTGAAGCTGTATTATTACAGCATCAAAAATAACACAACCAGCGTCCGCAGCACGAGCGCAGCGAAGTCATTAAAAAATTGAAACATAATTCTGCATGATGAATAATCCAACGCAGGCTTAATAATCGGCTCAAAAAAGGCTCGGCCGGGAGAAAGAATAACGTTCCACAAAGGCACCGGTGGGGAGCTCAATTTCGGGCGAAAAAAAGGCTCAATTTCTTCACTGTTACCACACCGTTCCTGGCGGGGTCGGTCCGGGCTGGTCCCGGATAAATATTTGCAGCTCCATTTAGGTGCGATCGTGCAAAATGGGTGCCCATAAATTTGGCTCCTATCAAATTTTACAGGACCAATGAAAATTTATTGCCACTGACTGATTGCAGACGGAGAGACGGAGAAAGAGAGTGGGTTCGGTTCTCTCTCTCTCTTTCGCTCCAGGATTCACGCACGCATTCGCCCTCTCCCGGCGAATGCACAGGCCAATGTAAACAATCACCCGGGAACGCAAGGTCCCGTGGTAGCCCCAATGCGAAAAGGGATCCCAATCTGGAGCCCAATTGGGTTGACAAGGGACGCACCTTTCGCTGGACGCTGGTGCCGTTCGCAACGCTCAGCCTCGAACGATCGATTAATCTTCGTTTCGATTGCGATACAGGCGTGTTAAATCAACAGAAACAATTCTGCAAAAGACTGTACGATTTATAGACGTGCAAGGCAGATTTTTGGGGAGGAAGCAGGTGGAATAAATCATCACCAGGTGGTGTATTAACGAGAAGACGTTTATTTAATATGATGTTTAAAATTAGCTGTTGTTTCTCTTATTCCAATGCAAAAGATTGGAACCTTTTAAGAGGCCGAGAGCTCTATCGCCGCCTACTTGATCAGAAGACAAAACTTTTTGCTTTTACACGAACCCAAGCCT
>KZ071960.1:128900-153221 GCA_002091845.1 Anopheles cracens | reverse complement strand
GTCGAAAAGGGGAATAGCTTGGCGTTTGCAACGAAACGGAGGCAGAAATTTGTCACTCATCGAACAATGGCAGGCACCAACATGTCACAAGTCACGCGGGAGCTTACGCGCGAACAGTAAACCTGGTTTTTATGTGGTTTCAACCTTTTCTTCAATGTACGAAATGGAGGCACGGGCACGTATAGCATATCCAAAATGCGAGGCCATTGATCCCAAGTTTGGGGAACGCGAAAATATGGTATTGCTGTAGAAAAAAATGAGATTATGGAACCGTAATGCTGATAGAATGACCCAAGAACAATAAAACATCGTAACGAGTTTGAGCGAACGCAGTTCCGTGCATCGTGGAACTCGCCTACATATGATGCGTTTAATGGTGTGTGTGATTATAAAATACTTCACTCCGACGCTGGTTATCTCAACACCATACGCTTTGCGAGCCGTGAGAGGCATCTCAGCTCGACGTGATGAGTTGTTATTGAATTGAGTGTTGGCTCGGAAAGCTGGAAAGTACATTTCCATATCAAGAGATCGCTCAGTGACGTTAGAGCCTTTGCTAACAGAAGGTTGATTAAGCGTGTGATAGCGTGATGCGGTGCGTTTGTTTGATGGTGTTGTTTGCTCTAGTGATGTGTACGAGAATACAACTAGCGAAGGGGAACGAACATTACTTCAACGTTACTACTAATTCTTTACAGCTATTGCAGCTGATCTACAACCCCACAGCTCTGGAGTACAAGAGGATCCAGCGGAATACTTGTTCATGCCAAACGAGCGTACTACTATCGATGGTGAAACGATTCATTCACAGCTGGCAAACTTATGATCGCAGCATTGAACTCTACGTTGATCTTTATCTGCAGACTGTCACTTACGCTACTACAAGGACGGAGGAAGAGGTATAGTAGGACCCGCGTTCGCCAAGCCCGCCTTCCTGACGGAGTTTGCGCACATCGGTGCGATCGGATGGACACGAGAGGACGGTTCCATCAATTGGGCCTGTGGTGGATCGTTGATATGGTACAACTACATCATTACGGCCGCTCACTGCACTCTCAATGAACAGTTAAGTCGTGTAGTGCAATCTAGCAGGTTAAACAGTGAGTTGAACGTTTTTTTTATATTCCTTCAGCAATGTTGCGCCGGATGTTGTTCGCTTCGGAGATCTCAACATACATAGCGATCATGATGATGCGCACGCTCAACAGCTTTCCATCGTGAAGATCATTCGCCATCCGCAGTATGCCTTCAGTGCCAAATACTACGATATAGCGTTGATGCAGCTGGAGCGCAACATCACGTAAGAGGGTGAGATTTCGATTGAAGCATTGTAACACATCAGTGTATTTTTCAATAGCGTCCATGAGACAGTAGTGCCAGCGTGTTTGTGGTTCAACCAGGAGGTTCGCTTCAAAGAACTCGAAGCGGCCGGTTGGGGACAGACAGGATTCGCAGAAGCCCAAACACCTATTCTACTGAAAATTACCCTTAAACCGTTGAGCAACGAAGACTGCAGTAAGCATTATACATCGAAAACGGTACGGGGATTGCGAAAGGGACTTGATGATCATCAGATTTGTGCGGGAGACGAAAAGATGGACACATGTGTGGTGAGTATGGCATGATTGAAAGCTCCGCAGGATGCTCTACGATCCTCTCACCTTCAGGGAGATTCTGGAGGACCGCTTCACGTACGGTTAATGCATAACGAAAGAGTCACGCCATTTCTCGTGGGACTGACCTCGTTCGGACGACCTTGTGGGCAATCCCACCCTGGGGTCTACACAAGAATAGCTTCATTTCGCTCCTGGATCGTCGAAACACTGCAAAGCAATGGTGCGCCCGAGGTAGCGGACAGCATGTTCGAACCGGCGGAGTGCGTCTTAAGGCATGTCGGTATTCGACAGCTGGCCATCTCGAGAGTGGTAGCCAACGAATCCGGTGTGTTTGAAACATTCGACATTCAACGGGAATACATCACGACGGACTTCGTTTCGGAGGTGGTGCAGCTAAAATGGCCTGACTCAGTTGATGCAGCAACGAACATCTGCATGGGGACCATCATTGAGCGCGATACGATTGTAACGTTGGGTGATTGTACATCATACGAAGGGTATGCCAGGCAGACACATACACGGCGAAGGAGGATAATCATTGCTTCTCTATTGCAGTGTTCAGCCTACACAGGTAGTACATAACGAACGTATAAAATATACTGATACCCTCGAGGTAGTGTACGATGTAAAGGAAATACATGTACACCCAAATTACACAAGGGACTCTTACTACGACAATATCGCAGTGCTGAAGATCAATGGATCGTTCAACATCTTACCGGCATGCATCTGGAACGCTGCTCAAGTGCCGCGCACCGAAATAGAGAACATTGCCGTTGGTCGAGTAGACTTGAACGTGTATCAGTACGCGTGGAAAACTATACACGGTAAGGTGACGAATGGAACCACTGTTCCGGAATTTGTAATGCATCGTTTTTCTATGCTTCCAGATAACAGTAGCATGCGTTTATCGCCTCGAGTCTATGCGTACGATAACAACAACTGTGCCCTGGCGAAGAACTATCGGGATAAATTGGTCAAGGGCCTTCAGGATCAACACTTGTGCTATGGCAATGATCCATTCCTCGTACCTCACGTGTGCGAACTTGCTAGTGGTGGTACATTGCAGCGTTCCCTATTCCGATCGGATAGATTTTATAAGTATGTGTACGGCATTACGCTTTTCGGACGAGACTGTGGCTACGGAGAACCTGCTGTGGCTGTTCGTTTACATACGTACAAGGATTGGTTGGAGTCTGTGCTTCTCCCAAACCGATCGAATGTACAAAGCTCTCAACCTGCTGATGCGGTACAGTTCATCAACCCCGATCTGGAGCTGTTTGATCGCTGTGACTTTCATGACGATTCTGCCGGTCTCTGTGTTCCCACCGAGGATTGTAAAGTTGTTACGACCTGGCTTAACCGCCGCGATCCTGTGATGTTCTGCACAAATAGAACGATTGTTTGCTGTCTGCCGGAAAACATCATCGATGATGAACAGCTCGTGAACGATGAAGTTCAACAGCTGGAAGATTGTGAAAACCAATACGAATCTTTCCGCAGAAGGAATGCCCGTGGGACTTCGGAGACTTCGCATCCAAAATCTCACCTAGTAATGCAGAATTCTAATTTGTGATGCTACTGGTGCACTCTGGAAAAGTAACAATTTTCTTTTATTTCCTTTTAGGCGCTTCTTTTCAGCAATACAAAAAGAGGAAAAGAAAATCTGATCGGTCTGGGATATCTCATCACATCTAGAACAGTCATAACGAGCGCTGCTTGCACATTAACAAAAGCTGGCAACCCCCGTTACGCTGTACTAGGTTCCATATATACGAGGTATGATGATTTATCTATACAAGCGCCAATCGAGAGAGTCATTCGTCATCCTGAGTACAACTCCGATACCGGAGCAAATGATCTCGCCCTGCTGAAACTGTACGAGCCCATTCAACCTACAGCAGCGATCTTTCCCGCGTGTCTCTGGCGAAACGAAACACACACACCGCTGGTAGCAACATTACTCTCCGTTGGTAATATTCTCTCACAGATAGAATATTTATGTAAAAAGTTTTCATCATGATCTTGTGATCTCCATTACAGCTGGATCGGCGCTCACCGAACAGATTGTACATCCCATGTATGTCTCTGACTGTGAGAGAAGTGTGAAAGCCCCATTAGACATCGGGGATCTCTGTATGGTTTCTGCACAAGAAACATCAACCTTCTGCCCCAACACGGCCGATCCAATAACATGGCGCGGTAAAGGAGTTGACAAGGCACCGATCGAATTTCTGGTCGGAATGTTCAGCCACAGTAGCTGCAAATCCGACGAGCCCTACATCAACGCACGCATTTCGGCCTACTACAACTGGATCGTGAATAGCTTATAATGATGAAGTTTGCCGGTACATCATACATGGCTACAGATAATATCTGTTAGGCATTGAAAAGTTTGAATATTGTGTAAAAAATATGGAACAAAATATATGACTATTACTATGAAATCTGCCCACTTATAGTAAAGTAGTTCTTATCGAACGCTGGTTATCTCAACACCATACGCTTTGCGAGCCGTGAGAGGCATCTCAGCTCGACGTGATGAGTTGTTATTGAATTGAGTGTTGGCTCGGAAAGCTGGAAAGTACATTTCCATATCAAGAGATCGCTCAGTGACGTTAGAGCCTTTGCTAACAGAAGGTTGATTAAGCGTGTGATAGCGTGATGCGGTGCGTTTGTTTGATGGTGTTGTTTGCTCTAGTGAAGTGTACGAGAATACAACTAGCGAAGGGGAACGAACATTACTTCAACGTTACTACTAATTCTTTACAGCTATTGCAGCTGATCTACAACCCCACAGCTCTGGAGTACAAGAGGATCCAGCGGAATACTTGTTCATGCCAAACGAGCGTACTACTATCGATGGTGAAACGATTCATTCACAGCTGGCAAACTTATGATCGCAGCATTGAACTCTACGTTGATCTTTATCTGCAGACTGTCACTTACGCTACTACAAGGACGGAGGAAGAGGTATAGTAGGACCCGCGTTCGCCAAGCCCGCCTTCCTGACGGAGTTTGCGCACATCGGTGCGATCGGATGGACACGAGAGGACGGTTCCATCAATTGGGCCTGTGGTGGATCGTTGATATGGTACAACTACATCATTACGGCCGCTCACTGCACTCTCAATGAACAGTTAAGTCGTGTAGTGCAATCTAGCAGGTTAAACAGTGAGTTGAACGTTTTTTTTATATTCCTTCAGCAATGTTGCGCCGGATGTTGTTCGCTTCGGAGATCTCAACATACATAGCGATCATGATGATGCGCACGCTCAACAGCTTTCCATCGTGAAGATCATTCGCCATCCGCAGTATGCCTTCAGTGCCAAATACTACGATATAGCGTTGATGCAGCTGGAGCGCAACATCACGTAAGAGGGTGAGATTTCGATTGAAGCATTGTAACACATCAGTGTATTTTTCAATAGCGTCCATGAGACAGTAGTGCCAGCGTGTTTGTGGTTCAACCAGGAGGTTCGCTTCAAAGAACTCGAAGCGGCCGGTTGGGGACAGACAGGATTCGCAGAAGCCCAAACACCTATTCTACTGAAAATTACCCTTAAACCGTTGAGCAACGAAGACTGCAGTAAGCATTATACATCGAAAACGGTACGGGGATTGCGAAAGGGACTTGATGATCATCAGATTTGTGCGGGAGACGAAAAGATGGACACATGTGTGGTGAGTATGGCATGATTGAAAGCTCCGCAGGATGCTCTACGATCCTCTCACCTTCAGGGAGATTCTGGAGGACCGCTTCACGTACGGTTAATGCATAACGAAAGAGTCACGCCATTTCTCGTGGGACTGACCTCGTTCGGACGACCTTGTGGGCAATCCCACCCTGGGGTCTACACAAGAATAGCTTCATTTCGCTCCTGGATCGTCGAAACACTGCAAAGCAATGGTGCGCCCGAGGTAGCGGACAGCATGTTCGAACCGGCGGAGTGCGTCTTAAGGCATGTCGGTATTCGACAGCTGGCCATCTCGAGAGTGGTAGCCAACGAATCCGGTGTGTTTGAAACATTCGACATTCAACGGGAATACATCACGACGGACTTCGTTTCGGAGGTGGTGCAGCTAAAATGGCCTGACTCAGTTGATGCAGCAACGAACATCTGCATGGGGACCATCATTGAGCGCGATACGATTGTAACGTTGGGTGATTGTACATCATACGAAGGGTATGCCAGGCAGACACATACACGGCGAAGGAGGATAATCATTGCTTCTCTATTGCAGTGTTCAGCCTACACAGGTAGTACATAACGAACGTATAAAATATACTGATACCCTCGAGGTAGTGTACGATGTAAAGGAAATACATGTACACCCAAATTACACAAGGGACTCTTACTACGACAATATCGCAGTGCTGAAGATCAATGGATCGTTCAACATCTTACCGGCATGCATCTGGAACGCTGCTCAAGTGCCGCGCACCGAAATAGAGAACATTGCCGTTGGTCGAGTAGACTTGAACGTGTATCAGTACGCGTGGAAAACTATACACGGTAAGGTGACGAATGGAACCACTGTTCCGGAATTTGTAATGCATCGTTTTTCTATGCTTCCAGATAACAGTAGCATGCGTTTATCGCCTCGAGTCTATGCGTACGATAACAACAACTGTGCCCTGGCGAAGAACTATCGGGATAAATTGGTCAAGGGCCTTCAGGATCAACACTTGTGCTATGGCAATGATCCATTCCTCGTACCTCACGTGTGCGAACTTGCTAGTGGTGGTACATTGCAGCGTTCCCTATTCCGATCGGATAGATTTTATAAGTATGTGTACGGCATTACGCTTTTCGGACGAGACTGTGGCTACGGAGAACCTGCTGTGGCTGTTCGTTTACATACGTACAAGGATTGGTTGGAGTCTGTGCTTCTCCCAAACCGATCGAATGTACAAAGCTCTCAACCTGCTGATGCGGTACAGTTCATCAACCCCGATCTGGAGCTGTTTGATCGCTGTGACTTTCATGACGATTCTGCCGGTCTCTGTGTTTCCACCGAGCGTTGTAGAGGAGTTAAGATCCGACTTAACCGCCGCGATCCTATTATCTTCTGCACAAATGTAACGATTGTTTGCTGCCTGCCAAAACACATCATGGATGATGAACAGCTCGTGAACGATGAAGTTCAACAGCTGGAAGAATGTGAAAATCGATACGAATCTTTTCGAAAACCTATCGTCGAAACCGATTCGTCTGAGATGTTGGAGCCGAAACCTCACCTAGTAATGACGATTCTCGATGAACAATGCTAACTTTTGAATAAGAACTATACATCTATATTATCTTTACTATTCCAGGTGAAAGTTATTTCGATGAGTAGAACAAACGGAGAACAGCATACCCTCTGTCTGGCGTATCTCATCACAACTGGAACGATCATAACAAGCGCTGCCTGTACCTTGATCGAAAACCACAAACCTGATCAAGTTATACTGGGTTCCATACAACACCTGGGTGACCAGGCAGCTTTGCAAAAACCAATTGAAAGTATCATCCGTCATCCTCAGTATAACTCTGATACTGGAGCAAATGATCTCGCCCTGCTGAAACTGTACGAGCCCATTCAACCTACAGCAGCGATCTTTCCCGCGTGTCTCTGGCGAAACGAAACACACACACCGCTGGTAGCAACATTACTCTCCGTTGGTAATATTCTCTCACAGATAGAATATTTATGTAAAAAGTTTTCATCATGATCTAGTGATCTCCATTACAGCTGGATCGGCGCTCACCGAACAGATTGTACATCCCATGTATGTCTCTGACTGTGAGAGAAGTGTGAAAGCCCCATTAGACATCGGGGATCTCTGTATGGTTTCTGCACAAGAAACATCAACCTTCTGCCCCAACACGGCCGATCCAATAACATGGCGCGGTAAAGGAGTTGACAAGGCACCGATCGAATTTCTGGTCGGAATGTTCAGCCACAGTAGCTGCAAATCCGACGAGCCCTACATCAACGCACGCATTTCGGCCTACTACAACTGGATCGTGAATAGCTTATAATGATGAAGTTTGCCGGTACATCATACATGGCTACAGATAATATCTGTTAGGCATTGAAAAGTTTGAATATTGTGTAAAAAATATGGAACAAAATATATGACTATTACTATGAAATCTGCCCACTTATAGTAAAGTAGTTCTTATCGAGTATCGTATCTTTAGCTTGATGGATACATGATCCATGCGAGTAATGATCACTGAGGTAACAACCGGTTTCATTATGGTGTAAGTAAGCGCGAATCGGTTAAAGCTCTCTTTAACAAGTGAATTTGAAAGTAACAACACACACAACGGAAGCTAAAACAGATTTTCAATCAAATTACAACAGAAAAACAATTTACAGTGATTAATTGCATAGTTGTGATAAAATTAAAACGATCTAAACTCGCTTTAATCTTCACCTAATGCTAACGATTATTAATAACTAGCGCCATGTTTCAGACACCAGCCATCCGCTCAAAGAAATCATCGCAAATAGTCTAGGGTCATGTGCTCAATACTGGTGATGTAACATATTTTAAAGACAAGTATTTCCGCTCTGGCAAATAGATTATCAACCTCATAGCAGAGGGACTGAACAGTTTCATCCGAGCCTTTGTTGAAACAAGGTCGATTGAGCATGATAACCGTGCAGTGCATTTGTTTGATTGTGCTGTCTGCTTTGCTAAAGTGTAGGAAATCGAACCTTCGCCAAGATGTGTCAATAAGTTACACCATCATTTCTGTTCTATTGCAGCTGTAGCAGCGGATCTGCTGCCCGTATTTTCAGGGTTGGAAGAAGATGTTCCGGAAAACACGTTTATGCCGAATGCACGTGCTACACTTGATGGTAAGCCTCGTGTCGTCGAAACACTTCAAGCCAATGGGGCTCCAGAAGTAGCGAACAGCATGTTCGAACCGGCGGAGTGCGTCTTAAGACATGTCGGTATTCGACAGCTGGCCATCTCAAGAGTGGTAGCCAACGAATCAGGAGTTTTTGAGACAATTGATACAAAGCTACAATTTCTATCGTCAGAATTCGTTGAGGAGGTAGTGCAACTGAAATGGTCAGAGTCAGTAAGTGCAGCAAAGAATAATTGTATGGGGTACATCATAGACATCAATGCGGTCATCACACTGGGTGATTGCACATCACACGAAGGGTAATACAGTGATAGTCGTGAAAAATAAGAATGCTTATTATGTGACAAAAATTTCAGTGCTCAACCCACCCAAATACTGCACCGTGTTGCAATGCCTTTCAAGGCTAATGCATACATTGAGCAGGTCTACAACGTGATGGCCATTCACCTGCATCCAAACTATACCCGCAACTCATCTTATAACAACATCGCCGTTCTGACTATCAACGGATCGTTCAACGTAATTCCGCCATGTATGTGGAATGCTCCTCGAGTACCGCACCCACAAATGGAGCTTGCTGCCGTCGGACGTACGGATTTGAACATACCGCAACATAAACACAGAATTAAATATGGTAAGTTCAACGACATGACATAGATCCCTGATACTAGTTAATCTCTTTTCATTTGCACTTCTCCGATAGATTCCAGTGTCATGCGTCTAAATCCCCGTGTCTTCGAATACGATAATGGCAACTGCTCACTTGCAAAGGAGTACAGTGAAAGATTTGACCATGGACTTCAGGATGAACATCTGTGCTTTGGAAACGTTCCATTCTTGGTACCACAAGTGTGCGAACTTGCTAGTGGAGCACCTGTACAGCGTTGGGTTTATCGGTCCGCGCGGTTCTATAAGCATCTTTATGGAATCAGTCTCGTCGGCAGAGATTGTGGATACGGTGAACCTGCTGTGGCTGTTCGTTTGTATCCGTTCATAGGTTGGTTGGAGTCTCTGCTTCTCCCAAACCGATCGAATGTACAAAGCTCTCAACCTGCTGATGCGGTACAGTTCATCAACCCCGATCTGGAGCTGTTTGATCGGTGTGAATTTCATGACGATTCTGCCGGTCTCTGTGTTCCCACCGAGCGTTGTAGCGGAGTTAATATCCGACTTAACCGCCGCGATCCTATGATCTTCTGCACAAATGTAACGATTGTTTGCTGCCTGCCAAAACACATCATGGATGATGAACAGCTCGTGAACGATGAAGTTCAACAGCTGGAAGATTGTGAAAATCGATACGAATCTTTTCGAAAACCTATCGTCGAAACCGATTCGTCTGAGATGTTGGAGCCGAAACCTCACCTAGTAATGACGATTCTCGATGAACAATGCTAACTTTTGAATAAGAACAATACATCTATATTATCTTTACTATTCCAGGTGAAAGTTATTTCGATGAGTAGAACAAACGGAGAACAGCATACCCTCTGTCTGGCGTATCTCATCACAACTGGAACGATCATAACAAGCGCTGCCTGTACCTTGATCGAAAACCACAAACCTGATCAAGTTATACTGGGTTCCATACAACACCTGGGTGACCAGGCAGCTTTGCAAAAACCAATTGAAAGTATCATCCGTCATCCTCAGTATAACTCTGATACTGGAGCAAATGATCTCGCCCTGCTGAAACTGTTCGTGCCCATTCAACCTACAGCAGCGATCTTTCCCGCGTGCCTCTGGCGAAACGAAACACACACACCGCTGGTAGCAACATTACTCTCCGTTGGTAATATTCTCTCACAGATAGAATATTTATGTAAAAAGTTTTCATCATGATCTTGTGATCTCCATTACAGCTGGTTCGGAACTCACGGAACAGATTGTACATCCCATGTATGTCTCTGACTGTGAGAGAAGTGTGAAAGCCCCATTAGACATCGGGGATCTCTGTATGGTTTCTACGAAAGATATGTCAACCTTCTGCCCCAACACGGCCGATCCAATAACATGGCGCGGTAAAGGAGTTGACAAGGCACCCATCGAATTTCTGGTCGGAATGTTCAGCCACAGTAGCTGCAAATCCGACGAGCCCTACGTCAACGCACGCATTTCGGCCTACTACAACTGGATCGTGGATAACTTGTGAGGCTCCTTTAATGACTATGAATCTTCAGTGCAAATAAATCTTCACGTAATGAGCACAATACAAAACAAGCTGTCTGATCGTTATCTTGAAACGTTGACCTCGCGATCAACACATAAATAATCACGGGTTTCCCTTCCGGAATCGAACAAACTCTAGCGTGTGAATTTATACTGCTGCTGCTGCTGCTGCACAAACGCTGCTGCTTGGACGTACTTAAACTGGTTTCGCGAAGGTATATGTGTGTGTGTATGTGCGCAAGGCAACGTGGGGTTAAACCGCCGCGGGTAAAAGTAACAATGCACACAGCGGCACTAGTGCATAACGTGCTGTGCGGTCGCGATCGGATCTTTCCGAGCGTTAGTTCGCGATCGCATCCAGCCCAGTGATAATGATGTGTCGTTCAACGCTGCTGGTTGCACTCGCCGTTGCGGTGCTACCGTACGGTAAGTTGTTTTGTGCACTGTGTCTTGTGGTTTGTTGCATAAGACTGTGCTTTGTTTCAGGGTCTGCTAAGCTTTATCCTGCTTCTCCCCGTTTACCCGCGGATGAAGCGGATATGATGATGCCTTTTGATAGAACATCATTGGATGGTGAGTAGAACGATCGGTGTTAGAGCTCTTGTACTCCTTTCGAGGTTTTCGTATCCGCCGAAACAGATTGTCACATGCGTCACTGGAAAGATGGGTTTGAAGGATTAGTTGCACCGGCCTACGGTAATCCGGCGTATTTGCGCGAATTCGCCCATATCGCGGCCATCGGATGGACCGGGTCCGACGGGAAGGTGAACTGGGCGTGCGGTGGTTCGCTGATATGGGAGAACTTCATTCTCACCGCGGCGCATTGTGCAGCGAACGATGAGTATGTACTATCGATCGATGAAAGTTGTTATTGCTGTGACGAGTAATGGTGCCCTCCTTTGCCCTGAACTGCACAATCACACAGCGACATCGCTCCGGACGTTGCACGGATGGGAGATCTAAACATCTACAGCGACGAAGACGACGAGCATCCGCAGCAGCTGCGAATCGTCAAGGTAATACGTCACAAGCAGCATCGGTTCAGTGCCAAGTACTACGATGTGGCGTTGATGCAGCTCGAGAGAAATATAACGTGAGAAATCGAAGCAGCCGACGAGCTTCCTTTCTACCAGCACTATCTGGTATCCTCTTCTGCTTCTAATTGCAGCGTGCACGAAACGGTAGCGCCGGCTTGCCTGTGGCTAGATGACGAGGTGCGCTTCCCGAAGCTCTACGCCGCCGGTTGGGGCAGAACAGGTTTTGGTGAGTGCGAAACGGCAAATCCCATCCGGCTACCCGGTGAGTGAGTGGTTTTACCTGAGCGGTTTCGTCTCGCACAGGTGAGGACAAAACGAGAATACTGCTGAAGGTCGATTTATCGCCCATGAGCAATGCCGAATGCTCGCGGTTCTACAACAGCGCCGAACGTGGACTACGCAACGGACTACACGCGCATCACCTCTGCGCCGGCGATGAGAAGATGGACACTTGTCCAGTAAGACGACTAACGCCTGATGCTACTATACTTACTTATCGAAGTAACTAATACCGACCTTCCGATTCTAGGGTGACTCCGGTGGTCCCCTGCACGTGAAGCTACTCCACAACGCCAAAATGACTCCGTTTCTGGTCGGCGTTACATCGTTCGGTAAGCCCTGCGGGCAGGCCAACCCGGGTGTGTACGCGCGGGTGTCCAGTTTCGTCGACTGGATCATCGAGACGCTCCAGCAGGAGGGAGAGCTTGCCACGGCTGAGAAGTTTACGCCGTGGTCCTGCGCGCTGCGGTACGTGCACGTGCGCGAGTACGAGGACGATGTGGTTGTCTCGAGGTCGAATAACTACGAGTCTTACAACTCGGATAACGCACATCTGGAGTCCGGTGACAGCAGGCATCGTGTCACTATTCAGTGGCCAAACACGCTCCTTCCCTTGCGGGAGAACTGTTCTGGGACGGTTATTGAGCGTGATGCTGTGGTGACGTTGGCAGAATGTGCCTCACACATGGGGTATGTAGCGGGAGTCGTTGAATCTGGTCGAGAAATTAATCTATTCCCTTCCGTTTACAGGCGAAGCCCATCGCGAGTTAGGTTTTCAAACGGACGAATGGTTAACGTCAGCGAAACGGTTGTCCATCCGAATTACAATCCATCAGTGGGACGGTACTACAACAATATAGCTATTCTGAAGCTAGAGTATCCCGTGGCGTATATACCAGCGTGCGTCTGGTATAATGACTCGTTGCCGGATCCACAGTTCGAAGTTCTTGGGAGAGGACGGGCTGATCTCACACCCTACAATCGGGACGAACGCGTCACTGGGTTAGGTATAAAAACACGATCTTGCGAGTCGTGATCACTTCGTCGTTAACATTTCTCTATATATGTTCTAGATGGTAGTATCATTTCAATTTCCCCACGCGCCACCTATACCTCGAATCGCGAGTGTAAACTGGCCGACCAGTATCGCTCCCTGCTCGGCCGAGGCCTCCAGCGCGAACACATCTGCTTCCAGAACAAACCGTTCCTGGTGCCGGCGACCTGCGCACAGCACTCCGGAGGTCCCATCGAGCGGGAGCTGTGGCGCTTCTCGAAGTACTTCAACTACGTCTACGGCATGAACCTGTTCGGGCGCGATTGTGGCTTTGGCGAACCGGCCGTGGCCGTCAGCCTCAACGCGCACCGGGCGTGGCTCGAATCGGTGCTACTCCCGGAGGTTGCGAGCCAACGCGATCCGGTGATCTTCATCAATCCGGACCTGCAGCTTAACGATCGGTGCAGCTACGGTGGCGGTGTGGCCGGTGTCTGTGTGGCGCACGAGAACTGTCCCAACATTCGACAGCGAATGGCCAGCAATCAACCCGTGACGCTGTGTTCGAAAGGCTCGGTAGTGTGCTGTCCGCGGCAGGACATCAAAGCTCCTCCGACGGCGATCGAGAAGGAGTTTAATGAGTGCGAGCAACGCTACCGGTCCCTGCGCAAGCAGCGTCAGCAGCGTTGGGACGGGTTCCAGCCGCTCAACAGGCGATTGTCGCACGTTGTGAGTATTGACAAGTGTACACGTACGAACGCATCGAATGCAACGACCGTCTTCTTTGGCAGGCTGAGGTTGGATGGGAAGATGGCTCGCAAATAACGTTCCAGTGCTTCGGGTACCTGATCAGCACAAGCGCCGTCGTGGCTGCGGCCTCCTGCGTGCTCGACAACGAGTACCAACCGAGCATTGTGCGCATCGGAGCACTCTGGTCCAATCAAGCTCCGACCGACATTGCGATCGCCACCATCAGCTCGATGGAGATCCACCCGCAGTTCAATCGGAGCTCGTACGAGAACAACATCGCCGTGCTGAAGCTTACCACGCCGATTCAACCTACCGTGACCGCGTTCCCGGGATGTCTGTGGCAGAACCAGACTCACAACCCTGTGGAGGCTGCGGTGTTCTCTCCAGGTACGAGTTGAGCGCTCATTGTGCGCTTATTGAAGCAAAGCTAATGGTCGTCCCTTGTTTCTTCAGCTGGCCATTTCCATCCTATCCATCCGATGTACCTGCGTGATTGTAACTTCCGGTTTGCCCAACCGTTCCGAAATCCACGAATTACCTGCATGGTACCGGGAGTCACTGGAACGAGCGAGTACTGCTATCCGGCAGGTGCTCCGATCATCTACCGAAAGCATGAGGAGACAAATCTCTTCACGGAGTATCTGGTCAACATGTACAGCCACGGACGGTGTAACTCGACCAACCTGCGCATAGTGACCCGTATGGCGATGTACATCGACTGGTTCAAGGAGGTGCTGAAGTAACGACCTGCTGTACAACTACTCCACTTCCATAATGCTCTCAATACTACGTCAAATATAAGCTTTTGTATGCATTGTCGCAACATCCCATCCGATCAGATACGAGCTCATCAAACCGCGCTCAATCATCACGGGCTAAGCTTTCCCGTAATTGCTGCCATCGAGTGTGGTCTCAGTGTGGTCAAACATATGACTCAGAATCGGTCATTAAAGGTCTTTGCCCATCCCTATTAGGTGTCGCAATTGGCCCATTACGAAGTCAACATTGACAGGAGCAATTTCCACCAAAGGCAGCGTGAAATCGTCCACCTACCGCGTCGTATATCTGGCAATTAATTATGCTTATGATCCGGCGGAGGGGCGGTGGTTGTGAATTACCGCCTGCTTTTACCGGATGCCGGAAGAAGGAATCAGTGACACCAACCGACAGCGATTTCGCATGACGCTAATAAACAACGCTAGGCATAAATATAAATTCTCATCACGAAGCGCTTTCATCGAGGTGCCGTGGCACTGTTTCTTTGTGGATGAGAGAACGTCTCACTATTCTTATAGAAGCAATGCTCCAATCGGAAGGAACAGGATACGTATGAAGAGCGCAAATCGACGCTTCGTTCCAGCTCTGCCCGAGCACGAAAGACACCAAACAACATGCTCCACCGGAAGCGGAAGCTTCGGTCCTTTTATCCCTCGCACCCCGGGGCAAGGGTTCTTCCATTCCGGTTGCCAATCTCCGTGCCAATCTCGGACCGGATCTGCGTTAAAAGCCGACAAAACTACATCCCCTGCGAGATTGTCTTGTTACGCTAAGAAATCCTCACGCGCACACGCGTCTGCCCTCCCTTCGGTGGGTCGGTTTCACTCGTTACTAACTAACGAAGCGGATCATCTCAGGGCCGGCCTGGGTTCCGCACAAACACTATGGCGAGCGACTCAGCTGCGCAAAAGAAACACATTCGGAAGAAGCTTTTTCTTTCGCAACAACCCGGCTTCTCGCATTGGCAATCAGCACACCCGCGCCCGGCCATTACCAACCGAAGCCGTTCCCGTTTGGTGCGGCCAAGTTTAAACGGAGCAGAGTGAATGGATGGACAATTTCTGACGAATAGTGAACTCGCCGGTTCCGATGCGGCAGAGCAGAGAAAGCTTTTTGCACGGGGCTGAATGATACGATTTTGTTGTTTTTTTGTTCATCTTTTCTTCACTGCTACAATGATTCCGGTGGCATTAGTTTCGTCTGATTTCCCGTCCGAGCGTCCACTAGTGAAAAGACGAGTGAAAAGTGACCGTGTTCCGCTGGTTCTTTCTTTTACCGGCCCACATTCAATCCCCTGTCGGAAAGCATGACCCGATGATGAGCTTTTAAAATTCGATTCGTCGATAGCGGCCAGCTCGGCAATGGATAAGCCTCAGCTGGACTCGTTTCGTGGAGGAAGCAACCAAAAAAATCCAAACAACGAAATGATACCAGAAAAAACACTTAGCGGAAAGTGAAACGTAAACAGCAACGGCAACGCAGTCGCACGCGGCGAAAGGTGGAGCGTTGAAAATTCATCAGCCTGGCGGGAAATGGAACGAGAATTTTTGCCCCGGCAAGTGAAACCGCAGCAAGTCCCGCAGGCGCTAATGTAGCAGAAGCAGGTCGAAATTGCTCCGTCATTCGGCCAACCGGGATGAAAAGTTGGCCCGCCCGTACGGTTCGGTGCGGTTCTTCGGGCGGTGGCCATTAAAAACTCATCATTCTGGGCGCCCGTGTAGGCTCAGGGAGATAGTGGTGGAATTACTTGGCCGAAGGTATCGTCCACTCGAACTTAAAGGATTGCGCAGTGAACAATGTTTACTTGTGAATCGATTTTTTCATGCTTAAAGGTTTTTCAGGAAAAGCTAGCATAGTTTGCTTGTTTCAAGTTGGCCACGCCTGCTTTGATTGTGTTGGATGAAGATAATCCACTTCTTTAGACGCTTCGAACCTGTCAAAGCGACAGTGCTCACTAGCGCCATCTGTTGTGAAATAAAACAAACAACCACTAACAGCTCGTTCGCCAGCGCTCTTAGTTGCCGTATGATGAGCGCATTGACGAAAGCAATCCCACTTAAGACTCATCGACATTTGCAGCACAACATTCGCATCGCAGATCGTGTTTACCATCCTTGCCTCCATGTGATTCGCTTAAGCCACCTCATACATGGCGCGACGACTTCATGAAGCCCAGCACTAGGAACCTCACCATCCGGGGAAGCGGAAAAGCGTCAAAAGAAGAAGAAAAAACCCTCTAAACACCGCCCCGCCAACAACACCGATTGAATGGAGGTGTTGATTCAAGGATTTTCCGCACATCCAATGAGCAATGAGGTGCAAAATCTCCAATCACGGCAACGAAAATGAGCTTCGCGCGCTGCCGAACGCCCGGCGGCATCGAACCTAGCTGCCGTGCCGTGTTATCGATACGCCGATGTCGATGACGAGCCCTCATGATGCACGTTCTGTCAGCGTGTTTGTCAGTCGGGGGCTAGGAGCAAAAAAACAGGAACAGGCGAGATTTGATTGGAGGAAAGCACACAAAACAACGAATAAAAAAACACGCCAGCAAACGAGCGGTAGACCGACGGGGCAAACTGAAGCATAAGCTGTGCCATTTTCACTAAATTAATAGTTCATTTTGGCCCGAGCGTTGGCGTGTCAGACTCAGGCTGCGGCGATATTGACAAATTCTATTAATAAATCAGTAAGAAATTGGCTCATTAGCGATGCTTCCGCGAGCGTGATCTGCGTGGCCAATCTGTCATCTATCTCGATTGGAAGAGAAGAGGGTTTTTTTCTATTCAAGCATTGATGATGTTGATATACTTTGCGCAGTACGGAGCGCTGCTTCGACGAGGTTCATAGAAAAATTGATTGAGTTGATGTTTTATATTAAAAAGCTTTCAAGAAATACTTTAACAGAGGACGGACTTAGAGGAATATATTATACATAAAGTGCATGTTTAAAATTAAATTAAGCGCTTTATACAAATTACAAAAGGCATCCACAATCGTGTAAAAGCTCCCCACGAGAACCATCGGCTTCCACTGAACGTAAATTGAGAAGAGAAAAAAGACCCTCGCTTTCAACTCCGGACAATCGATTTTCGAACGCCAGAAACGACGAAACAAGTATAAAATTAAACTGTCAGCCGGTCGTCGGTGCGGCAAAGAGCAAACTCGTGTTCCAATTCCGCATTTGCACTCGTCGCTCGAGATTCGCCGATTGCCCCGCAGGACAAGCGAAACCGAAATTGACGCCGGAGGGTGAAAAAGTTTTACCAACTCGCGCCTGAATAAAAAAACTGTCAACAACAACGAAAAAAGAATACCAGCTTCCAGCGTCACAAGCTAGCCTCGGTGCGAATTGTTTCGTGTTGCAATGATCAGATGAAGAGATTTGTTGTTAAGAAATTTCATTTTATCATTCACTTTTCCGTTCCGTCGGGATCCTCCTTGGCCTTGGAACGAGAAAAAAAAACCGTTTAATGCTCCGACTATTGGACGCCCGTTCTCCGTTCACTTTCGCATTCAATATTGCCAATTTCGGCCCCTTATTATCATCGATATCTGATTACAAATGGCACTTGAGCGGAGGAGCAACGTGATCACGTGCGTTTGGATGTTCTGGAGGGAATTAAACTCTAAATGTTGACATCAGCAACCTGATCGGTGCCGCACGAAGTGGTGCGCTGGTGTCGTTCGGGCCCACCGATGCCGACATACAGCACGACCATGGTAAATGAATTCCCATCATCCCTCGCTTTGTGCTCATCAGCGCCGATGTCACCGATCGTAATCGAATAACTCGAATAGCTGTCATTCCGCTGAATGATACGGCGAGATGGGTCGAAGACAACGAAAGAAAAGACGAGCAGCAAACACAAAAACATGTTTACCCTCGTCGTTGATGGGAGCTTGTTGATAGGAGCGTTGCTAACAACGGAATGATTCTCTTCAAAAGTTTCATTTTGAAGCATCACTTACCTAGAAGTTCACAAAAACCGTATTTGACGAGTTTTCCGAGAATGCGCGATCTGAAAAGAAATGAAAAGAACTGTTAGGGCGATGAAAAAATGCTCCCAAAAAACAAAAAAAAACGCCGTTGGGATTTATATCTGCAAACTTTTCCAAAAAAGCATTGGATTTATTGGACCACTTGCACAGCAGCTTGAAAGCAATGATCGTAAATAGGAATTAACATTCATTTCGCATCGCCTTATCAATAGAAAACCGCTGCACGGAAACAAAGGCAAGAAATAATATTATTAAACCAGAACGCAGCCTTTATTGGCTTCGCTCTAATCTCTTTTTCGCCCTGTCAGTGTGTGTGTGTTTTTCTAGCCCACGGGCGGCAGCTCCAACAAAGAAATACTACCCTTTTTGCGACGTGCTTTTCGCATGTTCTCTTCCGTTCTTCCCACACTTCCCGTCGGTGGTGGGTTTCTTGCAAATTTCATCACTTTGATTTAGTCTTATTAATTTCGCGGCAGCCGTATAAATTGCGAGAGTTCCTGTTTCGCACCCCGGTACGAACGGGCTGAAACATTGAAACAAAGGAGTGCAGAAGATAAAAGGGAACGCGCCGACGGACGGAGGCGACGGTAAAAGTTTCACTCCGACGCGAAGCCGAAAGCTCGATCCGAAAAACCGATTAAAATTTGCTCATATATAATGAACGAATGAGTGGGCCCCGTGGGATGAAGTGGGTGGGGTGGAATCGGATTGGAAAATATTATGAAGCGAAAATGAAAAGCAACTTCCCACCCAAGGGCGGTGCCGGGATTGCAGGGAACAGGTAGCCTATAATATGATTTTGGTTTAGTTTTTTGCTGTTGCAGTGTGTCTCTCAGTGTTTAAATAATGTTTAAGTTGCAAATTACAGTGAACCGGTCAATTAAACGTACACAGCTAGCAAACAATTTAATTACCCCCCTTTTGCACTGCTTTCTAAGCATCAAATCGAATGCAACGTGACATGCGGGGTAAATGAGCTTACCGCGAGCGATGTTTTCGGGGCCAGTTTACATGTTCGCTATTAAATTTCCATTCCAAATTAATTGCCCGTGTCGCTGCGTGTACGCAACATTGTTGCCATGGGGAACTAATCGTTCGCTGCAAGTGAATAGACTGCTCTGTTTGCTGCCCATTTGGACGCGAAAATTAATTAATGTCTTTCGTAACTTGAACACTGCTGAGCGCGAAGTACATTTTCGTACATGCTCGCTTGCTTGTATTAGGCGGGGGAAACGAATGAGAAGCTTGCTTGTATAGCATCAAATAAATACTATACAAAAAAGGGAATCTACTGAACTGTATCACAAAAACAAAAGCGAATCAGGACACCAATAAATAAGAAAATGCTTCAAACTATGAAAATACCTCCTCCGGTGATAAATTTTCATCGCACAAACGCATTCACTCGGAACGAAAAGAACCACTCAAGCACGTGACGTACTTCACGCCTTCCTTCAGTCGATACGGGGCGGAGCTTGTTTATCAACACCGTTCCGATCCTTTCTTCAGCTTGTCCGCTTGTCACCTTCAGCGAGCCGTGCCAGAATCGCCCGCTCCGACCCATTCGGCCTCATTTGGCATTGATTTTATAATTTTGATTTATTCAGACCTTAATCATAAATCCACCACCACCCATCTCGAAGCCCCGTGGGGGGCCAGAAAAGCACCCGGCTGCATAACGAGTGCACCCGGAATGATAAATAGATTTATTGCCAAACGGGGTTTTGTGTCGATTCGGTTGGCTGAGTTTGACGGGCCGACGGACGGACAAAGCGAGCCTTACCATGAATGTTGATCAGGATTTTGCCGCTGTCCTTGCGCTGCGGTTGCTAATGCAGTCTGCAAAAACGAACACTCTCTCACTCGCTCTCTCCGACCGGACTTTGAAAGCTTATTAGCCACAACCGTTCGTTATCGCACGGTCGCATTGGTCACGAAGTATAAATTTGTTATTTTCCCTCCCGGGTCCGAGCCGGCTGGACCGAGCTGGGCCGGCTGTGCCGAGTGGCGAGCCGCGTTGACATTCATAATCATTTCGTCCGGGTTTATGTGGCTTCGAGAGCACGGCCAGCCACTAAGACGACGGTGGCAGAAGCGCATTAGAAGCGTGCACCGAGTACACATTAAAACTATTCTCTAACTAATTTAAGGAGCATGGAGGTGAGAAAAACTGCAATCAATCTCAAATTGTGCATACAAACTTAGTAGAAAGAAACATATTTCATTTCGCCAAGCGGTCTCTAGGAAATAAATGAAGAAAAACCCGATCTACCGACCTCAACAAATCAACATACATCCTTGCCCACGCGCTCTCGGAGGGATCCTTACAATAAAACCCTGCAACAGCAAAAAAGAAATCTAATGCTTTTTTCCATCCTGCTCCGTTTGTACCTTCCACGGGTCGGGTCTCGTGCCATTGAGAGAGACTTATTTAATATTCCATCATAAATTCACCGAGATAGCTTCATCAGCCGGCTGGAAACGAGTTGATCTAGCTTCGTCCGCCGACGGTCGCATGCGTGCGTACGTGAAACTGGGCCGAGCCGGGCGAACCAGGCGCGAACGTGCTTCCGTCTGGCGTTTACGGTTGTCGAACAGTTTGTTTGCAAATTTATCACGTCTGTCAAACATGGTTTAGGGCCAGCTCGGGGCGGTTTTGTTTTGTTTTTTGCCCCTCCGTTCTGCGTTGCAAGCGTGAGCAAAAATCACGATCATAAGATATGTAGATAATCTTGCCGGTTACCATTGATGTATGGCATGATGCTGAGCGCGAAGTACATTTTCGTACATGCTCGCTTGCTTGTATTAGGCGGGGGAAACGAATGAGAAGCTTGCTTGTATAGCATCAAATAAATACTATACAAAAAAGGGAATCTACTGAACTGTATCACAAAAACAAAAGCGAATCAGGACACCAATAAATAAGAAAATGCTTCAAACTATGAAAATACCTCCTCCGGTGATAAATTTTCATCGCACAAACGCATTCACTCGGAACGAAAAGAACCACTCAAGCACGTGACGTACTTCACGCCTTCCTTCAGTCGATACGGGGCGGAGCTTGTTTATCAACACCGTTCCGATCCTTTCTTCAGCTTGTCCGCTTGTCACCTTCAGCGAGCCGTGCCAGAATCGCCCGCTCCGACCCATTCGGCCTCATTTGGCATTGATTTTATAATTTTGATTTATTCAGACCTTAATCATAAATCCACCACCACCCATCTCGAAGCCCCGTGGGGGGCCAGAAAAGCACCCGGCTGCATAACGAGTGCACCCGGAATGATAAATAGATTTATTGCCAAACGGGGTTTTGTGTCGATTCGGTTGGCTGAGTTTGACGGGCCGACGGACGGACAAAGCGAGCCTTACCATGAATGTTGATCAGGATTTTGCCGCTGTCCTTGCGCTGCGGTTGCTAATGCAGTCTGCAAAAACGAACACTCTCTCACTCGCTCTCTCCGACCGGACTTTGAAAGCTTATTAGCCACAACCGTTCGTTATCGCACGGTCGCATTGGTCACGAAGTATAAATTTGTTATTTTCCCTCCCGGGTCCGAGCCGGCTGGACCGAGCTGGGCCGGCTGTGCCGAGTGGCGAGCCGCGTTGACATTCATAATCATTTCGTCCGGGTTTATGTGGCTTCGAGAGCACGGCCAGCCACTAAGACGACGGTGGCAGAAGCGCATTAGAAGCGTGCACCGAGTACACATTGAGCACAAATTGAGATGATAAGCAAATTATTGACTGCCGAGAATTGATGACATCTTGTGAGTCCAGCGCTGGAAGACGGGACGGGTTTTGCAGCTGAAGCTGAGATTGAAAATGTGTTGAAGTGATGCTGGAGGCAAACCTTAGTGGTGAAGCTAGCATTGTTTACAGAGTGTCTAATGTCATTTGCCGGCTGTCAAATGTATCACATTGTTCTGCATTTTTAAGCTGTCACCTGACAGTGTTGTTTCTGTGCATAACGTAAACAGAGTGTGCTGTGCGTTCAAATCACAAAACGCTATCCTGTTATATTAGTCAAATTGGACAAGCCACCTGCACAGCACCGCTTGTTATTGAAAGCTTTATGGTAATTAGGCTTCAAAATGCAAAACAGCCCCTCCCACGAGCTTGCCTATTAGTGTCAATAAACCGGACGCAATCCTTTTATTTATGCGGTCTGTGTAGGTGGTTTTGTTTTGTTGCTCTATCGGAGCAAAACACCACACAGCCACCCGACTAATGACACTTGACGTAAAAGGGGGGAAACCCGACCCCCAAATCCGCCACCGGAATGGACACATATTCAAATCGTTAGCGACAAGCCGCAGCCGTGAAGCTTGAGCAAAAAACACAGCCGAAAAATGGCCATCCCCGGTCAGGTGGCGCTTGTGGAGCAATAGATCGCGCGTGAACGGTTGGGCAAAATTACACGGCCACATGTCAGTGCTCATTAGCTCCGCATCTCTGGTGCTAATTCTGGTTCTGGTTTTGTTGTTTTTTTTTTCGTTTCGCTGTGGTGAAAATAAATCTCAGAGCCAGAAGAAACCGCAACCAACGACATCCAGCGTTCATGCGGGTGGTTCAATTAGGTCCGGAGGTTTTTTGTTCATCGCCTTCGGCCCATGAGTACGGCCGTCTGGATCGTCTGTCCGATGGCAATCGAATTAAGGTAATAGAATTGAAACCGATCAGGCAGCGCACCGGCCGGTCCAGATGGTCTAATGGTCTAATGGAGGTGGTTCTATTTCAAGATTCCCTTCGATTCTGCTTCTTGGCTCAGGTTAGCCCAGCGACACGAAAAACGAAACGTCCATCGAATTAATCTACATTAGGCCTATCAGGTGCAGGAATACGCTTCCCGGAACCGATTTTTCGCAGCTTTCCGGTATAATTAACATCCATTTCTCAGGCATGCGTTCTGTCTTCTTTCGGGCCGGAGCTGATCCACTCGCACCGAACCCATCCATCAATCAATCAACCGACGGAGGCGAACGATTTAATCGGACAGAACGACAATCGAGCGCACAGCAGCGACCGATTAGAAGCAGCTTGCTGAATAATGCAACGGTGCTCCTGTGTGTCCCTGCCTTGGAAGGTAAACATCCGCCATGTAAACCTGCTCCTAAGCGCCATGCAATGAGGAAATTTACATCTTCCGGGAAGCGGAAAATCGGCCCATTCTGTTAAGCCCGGTTTGGGTTTTCTGGAGACCGTGACTGCCTACTTGCTATGCATCCCGGCAGACGTCAGAAACGGTTCCCTCCCAGGCGATTGATTTAAGGACCATAAAATATGCGTTAGAAGTGGCAGAGGTTAGGATCTTCATCTAAAAAGTGCTAAAATATGGTCGAAAGCGGCCTTCGGACGGGGCGTTCGGGGCAGGTTTTCCACTTAAGCTCCACTTCCGGTGCCACTCGGATGCCGGATATTACCATGACACCGCTATCGATGACCATCAGCTTGTCATTACCATCGGGGCGGGCTCCGGTGGGCTTACCCGGCACTGTAAAACGTGTTTCAGTTGCACCACCGGATGCTCTCCCGGACCACCTTCGCCAGGACCGTACCTCCGTATCGCTGCTGCTCTCGCATCCCGTCACGTACCGTGAGTGAAAGGGGTGCGAGCAAAAAGGGACTGTGTATGTGATTTCCTTTGCGGAAAGCTTGCATTACCGTTGCGCCGTACCTTTTCAATTGAGCATATGTTTAGGGATTTTTTACGCCTGTGCGTAGGTGCTTTCTGATGAACACTGTGGGCATAAAAATTCAACCTTACGGTCCGTATCCTTTTCTTTTGGGGAGGAGCGGAAAGGATAAGAAATATGTGTGTCCCGTTTCCT
>KZ071960.1:111443-128890 GCA_002091845.1 Anopheles cracens | reverse complement strand
TGACCGGGGAGGCTAAATGATCTGTAAAAGAATCAATTTCACTGAAAGCCTTTGTGGGAAGGGTTTCTGGTGCATGGGTGTCAAACTCATCTACTTTGGTTTTTCCGGCAGAAGGCGCTTTTGATTTTTAGAAACGTCAAATGTCAGCTGTCAAGAAAGAGTTTGACACACTGTTCTGAAACAGGTTGGACCAAAATTCATATGAACTTTTGCAAACTCCTCAACATCTTCATCTCTGTAGTTCAAAACCTATCAAATATGCGCTACAGTTCTTGATTTCAAACAGTATCATCCTGCCTCCACAAGTTTGCACAATGTTTTCTATACGAACAACCAAGATTGGCCTAAAAACTTGTTTTGTAAACAAAAGCCTTATAATTTTGACAAGGGTTTGACACATTTGACCTAAAAGAAAACTCATGTTACCTTTGCGAAGTATTCAGTCTTTCCTTCAAAGTCAATCTGCTAGATATTTTCATACCCCAGACCGGACTTCAACTTTTGCTTTCGTCAAGAATGTTGATTTCGTTACATCGCTTCAAAACTTCTCTCGTTGCAGCAACGCCTTGCCCCGTACGCTTGCAAATGTGATCCCAAAAAGTGTGAATAATTCGTTATTCATTCCAACTATTTGCGTTTGACACTCCGCCCCGCTGGCCGTCGTGGGAAGGACGTCCCGTCCCTAATGCGCCAAGCACGGTCGTAAGATTAAAGCAAAAGCACTCGACGACAAGACACAATTTCACACACCGAATGAAAGATTCATCCGAAGCCACCCGCAGTCGCCTCGTTCGTGCTTTGCGAGACGTAGTACAGCAGCGGGAGCAAAACGGATACAACGAAACAAAATAGTTCACCCAAAGTCGCTGTCCTCGCAGCCGCGCCGGTCCGGTAGTCGTTTGATTCCTTTTAAGATAATTGAATTCCGGTCCATTTAATTTCAGCAGTCAACGGCCACTTCCCGCGGTGTTTCGAGCTGCTGTTTGGAAGGTTCGGGTGTTTTTTTTTTCGTCCGGAGATTGAAACAAACCTCTGCGAATGAAGCTGCATCACGGACCGACGCATCGCTCGGCAAGTGATTACCTGTCCTTCGGTGACCTTTTCCCCCTCAAGAAAGGTTTTGGGCCAAAAATTATGTCGTGTCACTTGACGCAGAGTTTGTTCGCCCGTTCGACGGCAGAAGTGGACCCACTTGATAAGGAAAACTGGAAAGCAGCACCGTGGACGCATTTCACGGGGATTGAAGAGTCAAAAAACAGGCAAAAAAGAATCGTGAATCGATACATAAGTAGATAGAAGAGCAAAAAATGTGGTGAAGGAGTGAAGTTTGGACAAGTCGAGCACACGGTCGAGCACGCGGACGAAGGTCAGAGATAAGTTTGGAGCAGCTTTGCATTGTTTACGTTTCGGTGGTTAACTACACTTCAAACATCATTTATTTCCTTTTTTTAAATACGTTTTTTTTGCTGCAGAAAGTAAAAAGCTTTCCATGGAGGAAAAAGCTCTAATGGAGGCGCCTGGTGGTTTACATTTTTGAAGCAAATATTTATATTTATTTATCATTTTAAACAATTCAAACCGTCAAAAGCCATGCATTAAACATGTTACGCAAATTTGACGATTTATTGCCACAATGCCACAATGCCATCATCCCTTCGACACAATACAATCACCATCATTTTCCATCAACAGACTCACTTAACATATCATTTGTGACGAACATTGCCCTCTCGTTCGCTCTCCCTACTTTTTCTCGTTCCATCCTTCTTAATATCCGGCCGTGCTCGTCACTGCCAAAATCACACCTCACACACACAGGGCAGTGAAGTTGTCGCACTGAAACCTTTTTTTCCACCTGACGTGTTCCCACGTGGAAACGGGAATACTTACTTGCAACCGGGTGTGTGTGTGTGTGTGTTTTTATCCGGACTTATACTCACGAATTCCACATAATTTCATTAGCGCTTTGTTGTTGTAATCTGTTTGCTACCGTGTTTGCTCTGCCCCGGACGTCTGTACGGTGCCCGCGTGAGGAACGCCGGTGCTCCGTTATCATCTCCGGTGATCTCCATAATCAATTACCAGCGCGCTTGATGCGTGTTTGTTGTTCGGACCACGGGACGCTCCCGGGGAAGTTTCCGCGCACCGACACGGTGGTGCTTCATTTTTATGTTATCCTTCGTTTGCCTCTCAAACTGCAAACGGCCACTCGTTTAGCGCCACTCGTTAGCACCCGGCTCCTCGGGGGCGGGTTTCCCCCGAGGAATGCGTGCCGAAAGAGGCTTCGTTTACGTCACGACCGTGACTGACGTTGATGGGGCGGTCTGACCTCCCGCTTCCCGCGCGCGAAACGATTTCAAACGAAACGGAGGCCGCGGAAGCGTGTGCTCCGTAAATGGTCGGAGTCCCGTGAGGTCGTGAGGTACGCCCGGAGGGTATTCAAATACGGGCGAGCCTACAGACAACTTTAAGTTTGTGGCTTTTTCCGGGCTCGTTTTTGGAGTGTTTTTTTTTGCTCCGCTCCGAAAAGCAATGCGAGATTGTAGGACGATATCTCCTGACAGCGGTGACAGTTGTTTTTGACGTGACGGAGATGCGTTCGTCCGTGGGAAATTGGGTTATGTTTGGAACGTTTACCGTGGCATATATTACTGGTGCTTAAAAGCTTTAAGCATTAAAGGTATCATGGATACATATCGTTGATATACACTTTCCTACCAAATCTGTGTTCAGGCACACAGATATCCAGTGGAATCCATGTGCCCGGGAACTCTCTCCAAAAGCTGAACCACACCGTATCTCTCCCCAAAACGAACACCTATCGATTCCTCGACATTGGAATGTCGTTACTCAGCTGCCCCAACTAGCGGTGGTTAGTATGCGCCAACACGCCACCCCAATCAGCAGTCGGCGTTATTCGAACTGAGATGGGGCTCTAATTTCGGTCCGTATTGCCCGCGGTGACTTGCAGACCAACCAACCGGAGGTAAGTCGCGTCCGTTGACAGGCAAATTCCTGGTACGAACCGCGCGCCCAAAAGTTGCCGAAAAGCCACCTGTCAAAATGATGTGCCAGTGCGTATGCGTGCCAAAGTCTATTGGTTTTTGTGTGATTGTGCGATGAGTCGGCGACTTGCGGAGACGGCGGCGAGGGCCGTATAATTGCCCCAAGTGGATGGACGTGCCCGGAATGTCTAATATCTCCGGGAGCTCCGGGAGCCGACGACGGTACCCGGTGAACTCCGTGCCATTGTTAGGAAGTTTTCCGGCTGCGCTGCTTTCCGTTTACCGGCTAATTGGGAGTAACGAGATGCCTTGGGACAGCAGCTCGGTATTTAGCGTCGTGGATTAGTGTGTAACGGAAACTTCACCGTGGTGGCGTTGATATCTGATGCTTTATGAAGTTGAAGTATTAAGTGAGGTGGATTTTTATATTACTAGAAGTAAAGGTTTGCAGAAGGTCAAATATATTACAGGAATTTTGACGACTTCCTTCAAAAATGGTGGATTTTTATATTACTAGAAGTAAAGGTTTGCAGAAGGTCAAATATATTACAGGAATTTTGACGACTTCCTTCAAAAATACATTGCACCAAGGTTGTTCTTTTGATTTTCCTAACACAATACTCCATTATGAAGCTTGTTCCATTTTGTAGCATTCTCGAAACTGTAGCATTTGAGCGATTCTCGTGTGCCTAGGCTGCACTAATTGCAAAACCACTAGAGAGTAAAATGTTGTTCCATCCAGCAAACATTTCCCAAAACTTCCCGTACCATTTCATGGCAACAAAGCGACCAGATATCGCCAGAAGAGATTATCTGAAAACAAGCAAACCAAATTCCGATCGTTCCCACCTACCCCAGCGATCAGTGATGTGGTATTTTAACGGCCAAAAACTCTAATGAAGATTAACGAACTGCGATGGCCACGGCTCATGCGAACAGCACGGGAGCATCATCATCATTCGCTGGAAGCAATCAAAGAGATGTACACCGAACCCTTGAAAACCATCCGTGTACCGTGCGGGCTTTTACATGCTCACCCACACACACACACATCCACATACAAAGTAACCGGATTTCCGCTCAATAGTGGCACGGTGGGTTGCCTTTTTAGTAGCCATTTTGCTTCTCCACCTTCTTGCAAATATTTGCCCGCCGTGTGGGGGCACACCGTATGTTGGAGTTCGCGCGTTCCCCGATGGCGGCACGTTTCAATTTCACCTATCAACGGATTTAATCAAGCGTTCATCATCTACGTGCCGACTGGAATACCTCCTCACAAACGCACACACACAGAGGCAAACAGATGCAATGCGAAGCGTGTGGTCGCAAATGGCCTGGTCTCTTAAATAATTGATCGAGCATCCGCAACAGGCGAGCGGGCCGACTGCGCCGACCGTGAATGCACTCACGGTACCGTTGCAGTAATGGATCATTCATTCGAGCGGGCACAAACACGTGCACACATCCATCCAGCCCGAACGAGGCTGACAAAAAACCGCTGTCCGTGAAGGGGCTCAATGGTTGGAAACTAAGTTGAGCTTTTATTTTGTAAATCATTCCACCATTGTATCGCTCGCGTTTGGGCCGTCCAATGGTTGTGTTAGATGTACGTTTAATCGGAAAATCCACACCATTAGCCTGTGTGTACGTGAAACTTCAAATAGAAAGTAAGTCAGGCATGGTAACACTTTTTGCTGGCATTAGATCTGATACAATAATCAATCAAACTGGAGGCAACATGCAACAAATATAGTACAAATTGATTAATATTATCCACTTCCTATTGAAAAATGTATTCTTCATGCGCATGTTGTTGGTGATAACAGATTAACAAATTCTATTCTGAAACTCTTAATCCATCCTCAGCAGGCATTGTGTCAAAATAACTTTGACAGTAGCCATATTTGTATTGGCGATTCTTTTCTATTGCTTAAATTGATATACAGGATTTTTCATCCATTCTTGAACAGTTCCCATAGTTAGATGAAATCGCGCCCACTGAATGTTGAAATTCTTCCAAGCATTCTTGGTTGAAAGTGGTTATAATGTGTAGTTCAAAGATTGGCTTCGAACAAATCGATACAATTGCGTCATTGGAAGTTTTCAGCCTGACATGTTAAACACACTGGGAAAGCACTGTGTGGGAAATGACATTTCAAGAACGGGTGGAGGGATTTCAACATTGAGTGAGACAGTTTGACAGTTCTTCTAACAGTGGAAACTGTTCAAGAACTAATGAAAAATCCTGTAAAACTATTGCTACAGGATTGCTAAATTGCTTACCAAACAAGCTTTTTTTGTAAAAAGATGCTTTCATTCGAAGCCTTTCTTTTTCACCTTCTCTAGATCACTTTCATCTCCTTTATCTCTTAAATTATAGTACATTGTTCTTTTATCCTGAGAGTGTTCATTCCAATCCTTAAGGCACATGGCATTGATTGATGGAGCAGGCCTCCCATTTGAAGCGATCTTCGTGAGACTGTTGCTACACTATCTACTGTCAGCTAATAGCAGAACCATCCTGCGAGGTCTTCTCCGGGAAAACTGTCATCCCGGACCGGGTTCAGTTCAGCTGGGCGGCATACAAACTTGTTTTTCACACACACACATCCCTAGCACAACATCAACAAAAATCCAAACGACAAACCTTCCACCTCCCTTGTGCTGCCAGGCGCCGTGGTTGGAAATGATTGGCACAAATAGAAAGTGTTAGGCGAGCGAGCGGAACCCGCTTCCTCTACAGTCCCACGAAGTCCCGCGGGTCACGTCCACACGGTGTCCTTGTGGTAAAGTTTTGCTGAAACTCGAACCACCACCGTGTGTACGTGTGGGCGCGGGTGTCTGCTGTGCTGTGTTATTAAGTATAATTTGATTTATTTTCATTACCACAAATGTCAATCATAGTGCCACCTGTTAGTGTCGAGGTGTGGTTTGCAGTGCGGAGTTTGTTCTTTGGAGCGATTTTTTGTGTTCATGCTGCGCTCTATAGAGGTATGAGATATGCCGGCAACAGGTCCCATGGGTGAGCTGTTTGAGTAAAGTTCTGGAGTTTTGTGTGTTTTGTGATGGTTTGCTTAGTGCGTAGAATAAATCGCGAGCTGTTCCTCGTGTGCACACCACAATCCTCGGAAGCAGAAGCAAGAAGTTTATTTTACAACAAGCTTATCCAACCACCAGCTCAACCAGAGAGCGAAAAACTGACCGGTTAATTCAAAAGCTCCTGCAGATGCGGTTCCACGTGATAAGGGCAGCAATTTGCTCCCAACAGCAGCAGCAGCAGCTCAATCCTTCCCAACAACCATCGTGATGTCGACTGAAGCACCAGCAGCACCATCGTAACAACTCATCAAATTAATAGAAACGGCACATGGAAATTGCTTCGCAGCCGGTTTGCGCCCGCTTTCTTCCGCTCTCTTCACTTTCTGGAAGCACATCTCACTTTTCGGGCGGTCTGTGGTCTTCACTCCCGAGAACGGAGCGTTTTTCCCTGCAAAATCCTCCCCATCCGCCTATACTCCGCTAACCCATTCGCCCCGAAATGTATTTCAATCTCTCGCGGGTGAGATTGCACCCGGCTGGCATTAGGCCAGCAGCGGGCAGTCTGTTTATTTTCGGCGTGCCCACATATCCACATACGATGCGCGATGCAGCGAAGCGGAATAAGCGGATAAGTCGCGCTGAAATGCGAAATAAGTGGCAGCGGAGAGAGAGAGAGAGAGCGAGAGGCACGCCGGACAAAAGGGGCCCCCTCTCCGAGTGCTTGCGGTCGACTGTACCACATACGCGCGTATGGCGCAGTGCAAGGTTGCATGTTTAAGTAATTAAACGGAAAATCTCGGTCTCGGCTGCACGGGTGATGGGCATACCGGAAGCGTCCTCCTGGGACAGGAGGGGGGAGAGATTTATAATCCACCTACAGCGAGCAGCGGAAAAGCGGAAGGAATCTCTCAACGGGTGCATGGGCCACTTCATATGGGAAGCGCTGCTTACGTGAAGGTGAAGCTTAAAGCGTCGCGCCTAATGAATGCGAACGTGGAGATTTATATTATGCGAGGGCGACACTCCGCGCGCATTGTTCGCCAAATTGATGTGCTGTGAGCTTTGCAGCTGGATTTATTTTTTTATATAATTTCACCAGCCATAATCAGACTTTTTTTACCACTTTTCTGTTATGAATATGCTGATTCTGTACGGGTTTCTATTGAATTTAAAGCCGATTCGCCATAATCTGAATTTTAAATAATTTTGCGCCGGAATGTATGCAATGCACACGCTCTACTAGATCATAAGTTTTTTAGCCTCCAGCATCCCGAAAGGAAATAGGAATTGGAAAACATATTACGAACCTCATTACCTTTTTTGTGAATTCTCTTGTGGATTCTCTTTTTTGGTTTGTGAAAACTCCATCCATGTTTCCATCCATGTTCCACTCCATGTTTTTTTTGTTAGTGAGAAACAAGCCCTTAATGACCTTAACAAAGCAAGACTATAATGCAATCCATAATCAGACTTTTTCGACACTTTTCTGTTATGAGTATGTTGATTCTGTACGGGTTTCTATTGAATTTAAAGCCGATTCGCCATAATCTGCATTTTAAATAATTTTGCGCCGGAATGTATGCAATGCACATGCTCTACTAGATAATTCTCTTGTGGATTCTCTTTTTTAGCTTGCGAAAAGTCCATCAGTGTTTTTAGTTAGTGAGAAGCAAAATCTTACATAAAACAAGAGAATAATGCAACCGTTCCCAAAAACACATCATAAAATATCTATAGAATACAAATCTTGCTGCACAAACCATAGAATGTTTCAGAGAGTCTTTTTTTATTAAACTATGATGGTATAAACTACATAAAAATATCTTTTTTACACACAATTTCTGCCTCCGTTGCCGTGCGCTATCCACCACGTGGCTAATTTTTCAGCTCATAGTAACATCTCCGCACGTCCTGTACGGACAGGGGTGGTTTAGCAACCTCCTGCCTGAAAAGCGCCACATCCACGCTCTCCATCTCGTGCCGTCGCCGGAAGTGGAACAGATCGATCGTCGCCCGCAGCCTGTACACCTGCACCAGCATCCGGTGGTCCGGCGGCAGCGTGCGTTTGTAGTTCACAATCGCTTTCGCCACGTGCTGCAGGGCCCGCTCGCGCCGCCCCGTGATGTACGCCTGCAGACACAGCCCGTACGCCAGATTGCCCTGGCCGAGCGAGAGCAGCAGGTTCCGCGCACCGTACAGCTGCGTGTAGATGTGCTGGGCGTCCGCGAACGTGTTCACGCTGTCGGTGACCTGGTGGTGGGCGAGCAGCAGGATGGCCAGGTCCTCGAGCAGCTCGGCGTACGGTGCGCTCGTCCGGCCGTAGAGGTGCGTCACGCGAGCCATCGCCTGCTGCAGCATGAAGGCGGCCTTGCGGTAGTGCCGACGGCCCAGCGCCGTCCGCGCCGTCTGCCGGAGCACGTCGATAATCAGCCGGGGCGGTGAGCGCTCGCACAGCACGCTCAGCGCGTGCAGCGTGTACTCCATGCTGCGGACAAAGTTGGCATCCTCGAAGTGGTAGAGCGCAATCGAGTGGAAGACGCCGGCCCTGAGATCGAGCCCCGGCTGCTCATCGACGGGTGCCGGATGATCGATGAAGTTCACGGTCAGCCGCAGGGCGCGTTTGCTCGTTTTGAGTGCATTGATCAGCTTGCCGGCCAGCACTTGGGCGCGCATCAGCTGCCGCAGGACGGCGAGCTCTTCCATCGAACCGAGACGCGTCTGTTGCTGCGTGAGACCCAGTATGCCGATTGCTTCCACGCACCACCCGGTTTGCGTCAGGAACGTCCCGATCCGTAGGCCACACCGATAGTCGAGCCGTGGCAGGGCACCGGTGCGGCTTTGCTCCTCCAGCAGTGTCTTGTAGCGGCGGAACAGCTGCAGCGGTAGGGATTTCTTCACACTCTGCAGCCACTGTAGACACTGCACGAGCGGCGTTAGGTCGGCGGCGAAGTCTCGGATGAAGTCACTGACAAGCAGCGGATCGGTGAGCATCTCCAGCTGCACATCCACCAGACTCGGGTAGTCGCACATCTCACCCAGCACGTCCAGCCTCGAGCGCCGCGGTAGCATCGCAATCGATTCGCGCAGATCCGTGCAGCGTGGGATGTTCGAGAACGTTCTGGCCACTGCCTCCACCGCCAGCCGGTACATCGATTTGCTGCTGTAAACCACACTGGACGTGACGCTGGCGCTCATGTGAACGTCGGCGAGTGGCCAAAACTTGGCCACATGATTCATAATAGCCAGGTTCGGCTCCAACACTATCACTGTCGCGTAGAGGAATGTTATGCCTAACTTTAGGGCAAACGATCAACAAACTGACACCCTTGCTTGAGGGGAGCGCACGCCTTATTCCAGGAAATTCCGACCAAACTTTGCTGTTTGTGTGAACTTTTGCTTCTGCACGAAACTCTCGTGTCGTCGGCGCTGTGGTTGCTATGGTATTTCGAGTGTTGTTCCTCGCATATCACTAACGCTATGCGTCCACAACGCGCAGAAACAACGGCAGCAGAAGCAGCAAAGCAACCACACACTGCCACCGTTGGAAATGAACTATTTTTATGGTTTTACGAACGATTCGAGACAGGTATCGGTTGTCGTCTGAGAGATTAAGCACGGCACTCTGTACCCTGAGCGTCTGGGTGAAGAAACAGGGAAAGAAGAAATAACACTTTTCGAAACTTTGTACTGAAAACATTGTACTTGGGACTGCAAAAGCTTGTCAAAATGTTAGCTACAACTTCCTTCAGCATCCTACGGCAATAAATTATAGACACAGCTAAGGATAGGAGCGATCTAAGGATCGCTGTTCAACCTCCAATCACCTTCTCGTGTCAATATGATAATGATCTAATACGGCGTCCAAACTCCCAATCTCCCACAAGGAAGGTGAAAACTTGCCGTCCACCGGTTGGGAATTCGATCACAAAAAACAGCATGTTCCCGATGCAAAAAAAAACCGGCTAGCAAAAATTAATCCAACACCTACACGATGTGCTACGCCCGACATGGGTAAATCCCTACTGAAAACAGGTTCCGAAGGAGCAAACAGCAGATGAAGACACTGTGGATCTCGCACGGGCCTACCTGTACAGGAGCACGATTCCACGTACAAGCCGGCCCGCTTCCCATCTACCCGGTGTCCACACGTTCTGGGTGCTGGAGCAACAGAGGAATGAAAAAAAGGCACAAAAAGGGGGTAACAAAAACATCAGCGAAAGGACTAGCCAGACGTCCCGAGGCCATACGCCGGTGAAGGCAGATTCATTAGCAGATAATCGTAAAAACCACCGGAGGCTTCCCGGGCGTGCTTTCCGAGATCGAAAAGTGAAGCGTATCAATCTCTTCGGCTGGTAGAGCGCACAGCGCCAGCCTGCCGGTTATTTGCGCTTTGCGCCAGCGAAAAGGGTAGCGTATTGCGTCTCGGGTACCTTTGTCTGGCACCTAATTAACACGCATACTTCGGAATAGGGACGTTGAACCGACGGTAGGGACAGCCTCCAGCTATTGGGTGTATAATTTACGGCGCTAACTTGCAAGAACTGACGCGGATATAGCATTACAGGAACAACAACAAAACACATCCTGAAACGAGCATTTATCGCGCGTTCGTTTTAAAGAGACAAAGCCTGTCACTCTAACAAGTTTATAACATTTTCACTTAAAAAATTCCAAACCCCCGTAACAACAAAGCAGCCAACGGAATCGGGAAACGAAAATTGATCAAAGCAACCGGCACGTTGCTCGTACGGGTTCCGCGGTGGCGGTGGCCTACTTCGTTGGGCAAATCCGACGCGCGTATCCGAAACATCAAACGATAATCGAAGAACCGAAGCAGGGAGCCTCCGGCCGGAGGAACTCGTATCAGAGAAACTAGCGAAGCAGAAAAGTTTTCCCTCCCAGCTCCTGCTCGTTCTTCTCGGGTCGGGTCAGCCCCGTCAGGCTGATCTCTCAACACGGATATCCGCCGTACTCGGTCGCTCGTAACAAGTTTATCGACCGGAGCAGCGCGCAATGGATCTATTGTTTTAAGGCTTACATCGATTTTTGGTCCACTGTCAACCGGCGTGTTGTGATTCCGCTGAGCTCCGCATATGGAACAACCCAGACACACTCATGTCCATTATCGCACGCCGGTCCAGTACGCGCAGATGGAGTCGAGTGATAGTAATCTCCCTGGAGACGATTGTCTCCACCTCGGGGTTGGGAGGTCCCTGGCGTACCGAAAGTAATCTCGGTACATGATTCGCAGTACATTCCGGAACTCCCAAGCCGCCTCAACGATGAGCGACATGGTGATCCACACCTTTTCAAAGCCACGGCGAAGCACGCGAGGCATCAATCTGCCCGGAGCAGGATGTGGAATAACAGCTGACGCGATTTTTTTCTGTTTGTTCGTTCGTTCTTCTTCCTCTTCCCGTTGGGGAGGCTTCCACTCGCTAAGCGGATTTGAGTGTGATGTAACTTTTTGACAACTTGCCAGCCGGAACCGCCTCGCCTCGAATTGCATTCGCCGGGCGTGTGCGACAAGATGGCGTCAGCCGTGGCAGCTCGCACACGGCTCACGGCCACGTACGCGGGGACGCCGTTGTGCGGGATCATGGGTAGGCTTTTCGCGTGGCCAATTTCCCGTTGGTCGATTTGATTGATGCAAATAAGCGGCTTTGCAACGGTTGGGCTGCCGGTGACGTGAGAACACGGCCGCGTGGTAGGTTCGGGCCCTCCGGAATGAAATCAGTGATGCTTCGGTCTCGTGACACAAGGGTGTAGCAGTTTGGGTGGAAGAAAAGGGCTTCAAATGTGTTTTTTTTGTTGAGCCGTAAGATTGGCAGAGGATCAATCAATTTAAAGCAGGATTTTCAACCAATTTGGTGATAGAATCAACTTTTGAATAGAAGAGATATTGATTAGAATAGACTTTCTGAAATTTCTTTACCATAGCAACCATAAACACAATCTTCATCGATAAGAAACGGCAACCTCGATTTAATGGCCCATAAACCATAAACACAATCTTCATCGATAACAAACGGCAACCTCGATTTAATGGCCCATAAACCATAAACACAATCTTCATCGATAAGAAACGGCAACCTCGATTTAATGGCCCATAAACCATAAACACAATCTTCATCGATAACAAACGGCAACCTCGATTTAATGGCCCCATCTTTCGACGGGCAATGTAACTAAATACTAGTTTTACTTTAAATCGTTCAACATAACTTTTTACTATATGTTTTTCAAGATAACTTCAAAAGCTCAACTATAACTCCACAAAAAGGTATATACAAGTATCCTTTCAGTGCTTGTTGTAAGGGTTACGAGGAATGCTCTTGTATTTTTCGTTTCTCCAATTCACTCTCCATCTATCTCACTCTTTCTGCAACCTTCTCTTTCCTCAAAACCGATTAAGGTCAGAAGAACAGATGGTACCCTTGCCGGCAGCTTACGCAAACATAAATTTCAGAACCGCGTGGTAGCGCAGGTGGTAATTTTTAACCATGCTACGGAAAGCATTAGAGGGTAATATTTGAATAAAAATGTTCTCACAGAAACATCCGAAATGAATTAGTGGCAAGCTCCAAACATACTCTCTTCCTCCCCACGAACGCCTTTTCGCTGCGGATGTCCTGCCTCATCCGCGTCCTTCTGGTCAGTTCCGCTTACCTGTGAACGAAAACCCGAATGGAAAAGTGGAAAAATTAGCACCACACCGAGAACGGCACGCTGATCGACGGTTCGGTTCATTTGAAATTTAAATAACCGACTCAACAGTCGCACGCTACAATGAAAGGCAACAAAAAAGCACCCTCGAACGATGAATTTTGAGGAAAATTATGTCCCAATTTAACGCAACGGGCCCGTGTTCGGTGTTCGGGGTCCTTCCACCGGGATCCTAATTTTTGGATGCAAAGCTTCCCACCCCGTGAGCAGACCCTTCGGTGGAGTAGTCAAGTCCGACACACGAAACTTTGTCGCTTTCCGAAACGCGGGGAGCAACTTGACATTCTTTCACCTCGTTTAGGTTCTTTCGTGACTTTCGTGGATCGATTTTCTATGTTTCGCTCGAGCGGGATGGAGAAGAAACTGAAACCCGAAATAGCAGCCCGCGGAACGATGATGAAACGCAGTTTTGTTGCGCGAAATCAATTTTTGTTGAGCCGTAAGATTGGCAGAGGATCAATCAATTTAAAGCAGGATTTTCAACCAATTTGGTGATAGAATCAACTTTTGAATAGAAGAGATATTGATTAGAATAGACTTTCTGAAATTTCTTTACCATAGCAACCATAAACACAATCTTCATCGATAAGAAACGGCAACCTCGATTTAATGGCCCGCTTTACTGGCCACCATAAACAACGTGCTACGTTTATGGCTACAAGCACGCAGCTGAACTGAAACCTGGCAGACGAGTGTACTTTTTTTTTTGCATTTTCACTGGCCGTCTTTTACAAGGGAAGGGGCGTTGATTCCTTCGTTGCCTTGGTGGTGGAATTCTTTTCAAAATTTTCCCCCTGTTTCAATAAACCGATCGATAACGGTGGGAGGTCAATTTTCGCCACGCGATTTGGGTGCCAGCTGGCGTGGGGGTGGTGTTCCGTTCTTCCCCTCGATCGATAAAATTCACACCTAGCGCCACTTTTTCCACCATTCTGTAAACAAAAATGCGAGCAAAGGAAGTTCTTCCAGCGCTCCTAACAGGACACCGGCTGGCTTTCGCGCGCACAGTATGTTCAAATGGCGAAGTTTATTAGCTGGCATATGTTTCTTAATTCTACCCTCCCGAAAAACAGGAAACTGCCTTTTCTTTTCCTGCTCGTGTAAATAAATTACTCCCCTCCCCTTTTACATAACGTAACGTCCGACACAAGGGGCCCCCGATTTCCCTTCAAACTGGTCCTGTAATGCGCAGCGCACCTCATCGGTGTCTTTAATGAAGGTGTTAATTTGCAAATTAATTTTCATGCGATGGAATAAGTTTGTTTTAGCCGACGAGCAGGTCCGGTCGGATGGATGAATATGTTTAACGCACCCGCCCGCCAGTGGAGGCCAAATATTGCCCCCCCCCCCCCCCTACACCGAACGGTGGGATAAGCCACCGCTGCTTTCGGAGGAAAAGTTTCGTCGCCGAGCCGACACATGCAAATCGTATGATCTGTTGGTTTCGTTGCGCCCTGCAAGCGGCGTCGCGTAGCACAATATCCCTTTCAGTAGGATCAACAATATCCTAAGGAGTGTGGCGTGGTGCGCACGGGAAAGTTTTTAAGCCTTGCTCCATGCTCTATCTTTTCGTCGCTCTATCACAATCACCGCGTGCAGCGTGTGTCACGAGCAAACTACTTGCTCCAGCTACGTACTTTCGAAGAGAAACTTTCGCACACCGAGCGGCGCGCGATATGAAGAAAGTTTTCACGCAACCGGGGGGTTTGAAGCCGCGCGATCGGGTTGATACTTCAGGAAAACAACGAAAATTTAATTCGTTAAGGAAGTGGAGCTATGCCTTTAGATAGCAATCGGCAAGTACACATATTTTAATTTGCATTATGCTGAAAATTGTGTTTCCAATTACTGCAAGGGTTAGGGCAAACAGGTCAAAAAAATAGTTTGCTCACAAGTTGTAATCCAATTTTACCTCCTCAAGTTAGCGACACACTTCTTGACGTTCTAATTGCTCGTGTAAACCTGTGAAGGTCTAATTAATTTCCAGAGCATTTATCGTTTAGACGTTTGATGGCTGTCATGCTTGAGTGAATGTGACTGGTAGCGCCATCTGCTGGAAAACGTAACAAAAACACATAGGTGCATCTTATGAAACAAGACTACTAGATTGCGTTTTCATTGTTTAAAAAGTAAGCGTTTGTCATAAAAGAAACGATGACAACACTAATCCATAGTACACAATAAATAATAACAACACCAGCTCGTCAGATGGCCTGAGAATGTTCTCTTACATCATTAGTACATCTTCACGAACACCTCATCCACATAAACAATATTTCCATGACTATTTATCTCCCGACGGAGTGTCTCCACTAAAATCGGCAACTTCATTCGAACTCCACGAGTTACGCACACGTCGCCCACCGATGCTGCCATAACAATTCCCTCCCGGTTGGATTACATATCTCCCCGTTCACACCTGCGCCAACCTCCAGAAGGACAATTACGAAGGAATCTCATTAGGAGCGTACAACAACAAGGAACATCGCAACATCCACAGCACGCCTCGCATCCACCCGGGGTGACTGTGTCCGCAAAAGTAAAAAGACCGAGAAAGAAGGACCGACAAGCAAACTTCTCGGCCATCCGCACTGGGAGGTCCCACCGTGCGCCGGGTGGTGTCTCCCTACACACCAGCGGAAAATCCAATCAAGCGCACCAGCCAAGGTGTGACAGACCCGTACGTACGCGCACGGTCGTGCCCGGGTGTGTCTGTTCGGAATCCGGCGTCCCAGCGTGCCGTGTCATCGGCGGCGAGGTAAGGAGCGAAAATTTATCACACCATCCAACCAGGTTCCAGCTCCCAGGAGCCTACACCGCTCGTACATCTTCCAGAATACGCACCCGGGCGTGCGACTTTCCCTCGTGCGAAGGTGCGACTAGTTTCGGGAACACGGTCGCTGTGGTCTCCTTGCTCCGGTGTGGAATTCACGGGCACGCTCACACGCAATGGTTCAATGAGTCGGAAAATTGAAAAAAAAAGAATCCTTTCCACCAATTCGCCACGTGACCCCAACAAACACACACACACACTGGTGGAATCTTCATGACGCTGACACTTTTGCTGACAGAACGGACCGCCCTCGCGACGTCCGATCTTTGCTACGGTTGTAACACATCCGGCCGGGCCCGGGTGCAGGTATCCCTCTTTTCGCCAACCACCAATAAAGCGTTCCCTAATAAATTAAGATTTTTGATAACATTTTTAGAGTCCTGTATCCCCGGCCGGACGCTGGAGGGCTGCAAATACCGAAAACCCGGCACCCGTCAGCGACGGTTAAGAATGTAATAATTTTTACAAAAAGCGACACCACTCGCTCCGTCATCATCACCATCATCAGAATCAATTAGGAGCTTTACTGGCCACCATAAACAACGTGCTACGTTTATGGCTACAAGCACGCAGCTGAACTGAAACCTGGCAGACGAGTGTACGTTTTTTTTGCATTTTCACTGGCCGTCTTCTACAAGGGAAGGGGCGTTGATTCCGTCGTTGCCTTGGTGGTGGAATTCTTTTCAACATTTTCCCCCTGCTTCAATACACCGATCGATAACGGTGGGAGGTCAATTTTCGCCACGCGATTTGGGTGCCAGCTGGCGTGGGGGTGGTGTTCCGTTCTTCCCCTCGATCGATAAAATTCACACCTAGCGCCACTTTTTCCACCATTCTGTAAACACAAATGCGAGCAAAGGAAGTTCACCCAGCGTTCCAAACAGGACACCGGCTGGCCTTCGCGCGCACAGTGTGTTCAAATGGCGAAGTTTATTAGCTGGAATATGTTTCTTAATTCTACCCTCCCGAAAAACAGGGAACTGCCTTTTCTTTTCCTGCTCGTGTAAATAAATTACCCCCCTCCCCTTTTACATAACGTAACGTCCGACACAAGGGGCCCCCGATTTCCCTTCAAACTGGTCCTGTAATGCGCAGCTGGCTACCTCATCGGTGTCTTTAATGAAGGTGTTAATTTGCAAATTAATTTTCATGCGATGGAATAAGTTTGTTTTAGCCGACGAGCAGGTCCGGTCGGATGGATGAATATGTTTAACGCACCCACCCGCCATTGGAGGCCAAATATTGCCCCCCCCCCCCTACACCGAACGGTGGGATAAGCCACCGCTGCTTTCGGAGGAAAAGTTTCGTCGCCGAGCCGACCCTCTTTTCGCCAACCACCAATAAAGCGTTCCCTAATAAATTAAGATTTTTGATAACATTTTTAGAGTCCTGTATCCCCGGCCGGACGCTGGAGGGCTGCAAATACCGAAAACCCGGCACCCGTCAGCGACGGTTAAGAATGTAATAATTTTTACAAAAAGCGACACCACTCGCTCCGTCATCATCACCATCATCAGAATCAATTAGGAGCTTTACTGGCCACCATAAACAACGTGCTACGTTTATGGCTACAAGCACGCAGCTGAACTGAAACCTGGCAGACGAGTGTACTTTTTTTTTTGCATTTTCACTGGCCGTCTTTTACAAGGGAAGGGGCGTTGATTCCTTCGTTGCCTTGGTGGTGGAATTCTTTTCAACATTTTCCCCCTGCTTCAATACACCGATCGATAACGGTGGGAGGTCAATTTTCGCCACGCGATTTGGGTGCCAGCTGGCGTGGGGGTGGTGTTCCGTTCTTCCCCTCGATCGATAAAATTCACACCTAGCGCCACTTTTTCCACCAT
>KZ071960.1:95277-109455 GCA_002091845.1 Anopheles cracens | reverse complement strand
GGATGGAATTAAAAATGCAAATTTCATCATCCTGCTGCATTTCCTACATTTTAATAAGTTTTTCTACGGCACGCGGGAGTCGAAACGCACGTGGAAATGCATTAGGTGTAGCGGGAAACGCGCAAACCCATAAACGCACCCTGGTAAGGCCGGGGGTAAGGACGAACGGGCTTCACGTGGCAAAACTTTCACGCTGCAACTGTGTGTGACTGTGGCGTAGAATGGCTTTCACCGCGGGGGCTCTTTGCAATAGGTTTCTGAATGGAATTTCTGCTTCGCAGTATAACTTTTTTTTTGTTTGGTCCCACTGCAGTTATTGGTCTGAAACAGCAGCGCGTCGCGGAATAGTATTTCTGTGTGTGTTTTTTGTCGTTCTGTGCAACAAAATAAAATGATTACTCTCATTTAGCTGCTGGTGGAGCAGAGCAACCATTTCCGTTCGCATTAAATGCAACTAGTGAACAGTAACATTTATCTCGACTCGAGAGCTCTCTCTCTCACCTTAAATTTCAAATGATGAATATTTTAATGAGCACGTGACAGGTACGAGAACCCCATCCGTAACGAAGCTGCCTCGTTGCAAATGTTTCTTCGTAACTCATTAACTCATAGTTTCCGTGGATGCCTCATAATCTTGTTGATTTTCGCATAAATTGATATCATTTGCTGCCTGAAATGTTGTCGTTTTGTGAGCAATATTGCAATTATACCTTCCAAGGAACGTTTGCAATCGCAGGAAATAGGAGCTTACGATGAAAACGAACCAGTATAAATGTGTGCATAACAATAAGTGTTGATCATTTTGCTCTTCCTGTTGGATTATCCAGCTTTACTTTGGGTTTATTATGTCAAATGATTTTATGTGCTAATTTCAAACATTTTCAGCGTAACCCGGATCAAAATAAGGATATGTTTACCAGTAGTGAGTTCGACCACGTCGGTTCGCTTGATGTGTAACCACAGGTAGAACCCCTTTTGGGAATCCTTCATGGGAGCGTGTGCGTTTTTTTGGTTTTGTTTCGGTTTTGGTGGCCTCAGTTCAGCCTCATTTTGCTGCGCCGGATCACTTACGGTACTTCCGGGAAGCAGGGGCAGGGAGTATGCAAAGGCCCACTCGTTTTCGGCATCCATTTTCATTACCCGTGTGGGTCTGCGAGACGAGGGAGCGAAAATTTATCACACCATCCAACCAGGTTCCAGCTCCCAGGAGCCTACACCGCTCGTACATCTTCCAGAATACGCACCCGGGCGTGCGACTTTCCCTCGTGCGAAGGTGCGACTAGTTTCGGGAACACGGTCGCTGTGGTCTCCTTGCTCCGGTGTGGAATTCACGGGCACGCTCACACGCAATGGTTCAATGAGTCGGAAAATTGAAAAAAAAAGAATCCTTTCCACCAATTCGCCACGTGACCCCAACAAACACACACACACACTGGTGGAATCTTCATGACGCTGACACTTTTGCTGACAGAACGGACCCCCCTCGCGACGTCCGATCTTTGCTACGGTTGTAACACATCCGGCCGGGCCCGGGTGCAGGTATGTGGATGGATTTTACGCATCGGCGGCGAGTTCTTTGCACCCGGTGGGAATTTCGATCGAAAGGAGATACCTTTTTCTCCAAGTTCGGATTCAATTACGGGCGGCCGGAAGACGTTAATGGCCGGGCCGGATTTGGTGGGGATTTTAAAAGCCACATCGCGCAGGGTGACCTAGCAGCGGCCTAGCTGCGGTAATGAAATACGTCGCATAAAACGCCGCCATTAAAAAGCGACCAGCTCAGCTAATCTCACGTTTCGCGAGTGTGCCTTAGGACGCGGGACACTGGCGCGAAGGATCCGTGCCGGGACGTGCTATCTCAGCAGCTTTCTAGCACCTCCGCACGGCACACATGGCAAGCAGCGAGATTAGGTGCCCAGGTATTCCCTCGGACCGGAGCGTAAAGTCCCATCCGTCATCCGGTGTCGATGATTCCGTCCGGATGTGTGCACCCTTTTTCGACCACGTCGGTTCGCTTGATGTGTAACCACAGGTAGAACCCCTTTTGGGAATCCTTCATGGGAGCGTGTGCGTTTTTTTGGTTTTGTTTCGGTTTTGGTGGCCTCAGTTCAGCCTCATTTTGCTGCGCCGGATCACTTACGGTACTTCCGGGAAGCAGGGGCAGGGAGTATGCAAAGGCCCACTCGTTTTCGGCATCCATTTTCATTACCCGTGTGGGTCTGCGAGACGAGCGAAAACAACGAAAATTTAATTCGTTAAGGAAGTGGAGCTATGCCTTTAGATAGCAATCGGCAAGTACACATATTTTAATTTGCATTATGCTGAAAATTGTGTTTCCAATTACTGCAAGGGTTAGGACAAACAGGGTGAAAAAATAGTTTGCTCACAAGTTGTACCTCCTCCAATTTTACCTCCTCAAGTTAGCGACACACTTCTTGACGTTCTAATTGCTCGTGTAAACCTGTGAAGGTCTAATTAATTTCCAGAGCATTTATCGTTTAGACGTTTGATGGCTGTCATGCTTGAGTGAATGTGACTGGTAGCGCCATCTGCTGGAAAACGTAACAAAAACACATAGGTGCATCTTATGAAACAAGACTACTAGATTGCGTTTTCATTGTTTAAAAAGTAAGCGTTTGTCATAAAAGAAACGATGACAACACTAATCCATAGTACACAATAAATAATAACAACACCAGCTCGTCAGATGGCCTGAGAATGTTCTCTTACATCATTAGTACATCTTCACGAACACCTCATCCACATAAACAATATTTCCATGACTATTTATCTCCCGACGGAGTGTCTCCACTAAAATCGGCAACTTCATTCGAACTCCACGAGTTACGCACACGTCGCCCACCGATGCTGCCATAACAATTCCCTCCCGGTTGGATTACATATCTCCCCGTTCACACCTGCGCCAACCTCCAGAAGGACAATTACGAAGGAATCTCATTAGGAGCGTACAACAACACGGAACATCGCAACATCCACAGCACGCCTCGCATCCACCCGGGGTGACTGTGTCCGCAAAAGTAAAAAGACCGAGAAAGAAGGACCGACAAGCAAACTTCTCGGCCATCCGCACTGGGAGGTCCCACCGTGCGCCGGGTGGTGTCTCCCTACACACCAGCGGAAAATCCAATCAAGCGCACCAGCCAAGGTGTGACAGACCCGTACGTACGCGCACGGTCGTGCCCGGGTGTGTCTGTTCGGAATCCGGCGTCCCAGCGTGCCGTGTCATCGGCGGCGAGGTAAGGAGCGAAAATTTATCACACCATCCAACCAGGTTCCAGCTCCCAGGAGCCTACACCGCTCGTACATCTTCCAGAATACGCACTGCGCACGGGAAAGTTTTTAAGCCTTGCTCCATGCTCTATCTTTTCGTCGCTCTATCACAATCACCGCGTGCAGCGTGTGTCACGAGCAAACTACTTGCTCCAGCTACGTACTTTCGAAGAGAAACTTTCGCACACCGAGCGGCGCGCGATATGAAGAAAGTTTTCACGCAACCGAGGGGTTTGAAGCCGCGCGATCGGGTTGATACTTCAGGAAAACAACGAAAATTTAATTCGTTAAGGAAGTGGAGCTATGCCTTTAGATAGCAATCGGCAAGTACACATATTTTAATTTGCATTATGCTGAAAATTGTGTTTCCAATTACTGCAAGGGTTAGGACAAACAGGGTGAAAAAATAGTTTGCTCACAAGTTGTACCTCCTCCAATTTTACCTCCTCAAGTTAGCGACACACTTCTTGACGTTCTAATTGCTCGTGTAAACCTGTGAAGGTCTAATTAATTTGAGGCCACTGGCACGTGGGCTTTTTTTGTTGTTGAGCCCTTACTTTTCGCATTCGAGCCATGCGGCTGCGCTAGAGAGCTGCCCATAGTTGTGGCCATAAAACATGCAAAATAATTTACCGAAAAAAAAGTAAGGCCAACAAGCATTACGCTAAGCTCACAGCTGGGAAGAGATCCCTTTGCAGGTGGCGGGAAAAAAGCGACCCGTCGGAGCATAGTCAGCACACTGTTGACTAAAGATGGCCCGCCACACGGGTAGGTGTTCACGTGTGTATGAGTAAGCAGCTAACACATTACATGTATTTACATTGCGCCAGCCGACCCGTCCATCATGCCCAAACCGTCTTATACGTCAAGCAGTACACGCGCTTCGTTTGCTACAGGCGGCGGATTTAAGATGCATTTGCTTCCATTAGCTGCCGCGCCGTGCGGAAAAATAGAACACTTACATGCGCCGCCGCCGCCGCCGCCGCAGCCGCCTGACGCTGGCATTTGTCAAACGGAGGTGCCGTGTGTACGTCTGCGCTGGCAATGGAACCGGTTCGTACAACCCGGCGAGTGCATTAGTTGATTTGCTCGCGGGACATGGCACATCCATCACGGGTAGAGAACGTAGATTTTGCTTTTCACAAAGTTCAAGTACGTTAGACTTATGCACAATCGGTGAATCTCGTTGACAATGTTTTTTCACATTTTTTACGTTATTTTGGTAAACAAACTCGCATCATGATTGATACGTCAATACCATTCTGTCATAGTAAGAATTCAACCGGGCACATTAAACAGCATACGGAATGTCACAAAGGTGTCAAGCAAAATTCATGAATGTCATTGGAGTTATATTAGTATTAGTATCTTCAGTGCTTAGATCTCCTCTTTCCAGCAAAACACGATTCAATAGACTTTTTAGTAGTTTCATAAGGAAAAAAAGGGGTAGATATAAAATAAAATAGTAAACAACTTCTTACTCAGGAATTCCACTCGAGCATGTACAAAGAAATAAACCAGCAAAAGCAGAAAAACACTCCGCTCCTCCGAACTCACCTGTTCCGGTGGAACACGACCTTACAGTCGGTCTGTAATTCGATTTATCAACCAATCTCATGCTTTTTCCTCCGCCGTGGCAGGGAGATACCGCGGCTCGCGATACCATCACTATTGAAATTATAGACTTCACGTCGTACGCCCGTTCGAGCGCGTTCATCAGGACGATGGCATCCTGGTGAGTGCTTCCCGCTCCATCTTCACCTTCCTCTAGGCAATGAATGCGTTCCACGGCGATACCTTTGACATCGGCCGGTGGTCCGGTATGTATATCTCTCCCGTTGATAACCCGTTGGTTGGCAGCAATGGAACATCAATTTATTATGCTCGAAATGTTAATAACATCAAAGTTGGCCAGCTGTAGACGAACGGGCCACTATTCCCGTGACCGAACGTGGGTCATTTGTGATTCAGACTACATTACAGCGGGTAGAGTTTAGTATGATAAATATCACGAGTGTGATTGATGATGCATTTTTGGGTCTAGGAAAGTGAATGGCGATACCTTCCGATCATTTATTTCCATTCTGGAGTGATGCCATTCATTTTATCTCCTTTTTTTCAAATCTTACAGCTGGAAACGCATCTTAAAACTTTTCTTAAAGTGATAAATGAAGTCAATAATAATAGTCTAAAAAGTGCTTCTACTTACAAGCGACTAAAACAAACGAAAAATGGAACAATATTCCCTCAACAACATGAGAAAACGAAGCCATTTCTCTACCAGTGCGAGTTTTACTGCCTCTTCATTAAACATGAGCGTAAAATTCACTACCAAAACTTCCCCGACACAGTGCTGACCCCGTGTGGCCACATTTGAATAACTTCATCCGCACCCGCGCCGACGACAACTAAACTGTCCCACCGCTCGCCCCGTCACCTCCGAGGTCATTAATCTGCTATAGGTTATAAGTACGCAAACAAGCTAATGCCCGTAAATGTCGTACCGCGCCTTTGGCGGCAAGCGAGAGTAACTTTAGTAATTGTTCACACATTCACATTAGGAACACCGGTGAGATGGCAGTTTCCCCCCAAGAGGGACGAGCGAGAAAGAATCGAACCGTACGCGCCCTGGCACAAGCACTCACACGATGCCACGGTGGGTCTCCGTGCGACACAATGGGAGGGAAAAAAGCAATTAAAACTTTGTCTTTCATTTTCATTAAAAATTTCATTCATTCGCGCACTGCAGTACCGTTTGCTGCGCGCATTTCGTTTCGCGATTCGGGCACATAGCATCGCAGGGCACGGCGTTGGGGTGTAATGTGATTGTTTGTAGCAAAACTCAGGCAGTAACTTATTTTCGACGGTTGTTTCTAACGACGCGAATCCGCGTTCGCTGCTGATAGTTGACGTTATGCCGATGAACGCTATTAGGCGCTGGTGAAATTGCTCTTCAACCACTCGAACAGGTTAATGCGCTACAATTGCTTTCATTTGGACGAGTTATTTAATAGATTCCTTTGCTCTGCCAGCTTTAAACGGTACGCGACAAACCGAAGGACAGCAATATTTTTGCCACCCATTAGACGATTGTCCCCCTTTTATTTAAACAAATTGTCCTCTGGCCAAGTGTTTGTTCCGGCGGAGAAGCAGACGGTGGACTGCAGGGACCGGCAGGGTCCAAAAAAACCCCGGCACAATGATGAACGCGCTCCATTTTTACGCAAGGTTTCACTTTATTACGCCTTCACACGACTGTTTGTCGTCGTCAAAATGAAATTGACTCAAGCAGCCGGCCCATTCTCAACGATCCTTACGGCGACGACGACGGCGACGGTGGCAGCGTTCCAGCTCACAAAGCAACGGCCGCGCGAAAGGAATCGTTGAAATTCTTATGGCCCTCCGGGCACCGGAAGGACATTAGGGCCGTTGTTTGAATGTGTTCCCATTCCACTCGCTCGCTTAGTGGCCCCCTAAATCGTACGTTCAACAATAACAGCACTCACCTTGCGAAAAAATGGAGCTCAGGGAAATTCATTACACGACACTGGCCTCGGTGGGTTGCGTCGGAATTGGAAATTGGAATTGGAAACGGGGCGTATAATTAGCGCGTTTGTGTCGCGCTCCGGGTTCGGTTACGGGTGCGTGGAACATATCGTTACGCCACGGGTGAGGAGACGGTGAACACTGTCGTAAAGGGATAATTTGATGAAGGTTGTCACTCGTTATTGCAATGTTTAGTTGTTAGCCGTTTCGGGGGAGAAACATTCAAAGTTGTTTTTTCCCTTCATATTTATGAAGCATAATGAAGCGCGTATGCTTTACTGTTGCGTAGTACATGGGTACTAAAAGAAATACTAACTTCATGCGCTCAATCCAAACTCAACCCCCAACTCAGTGATTATAAACGAAATATCTCAAGCGTTGGGCTTATTTCATGGACTTATTTCTACTCGATTCAAAAATACATCCTCACCAGAACACAGTCCGCTATCGGGAAGACTCTCGCGTTCCGATAGTGGTTCAATTGCACCGCCCGATCGGCTGCACCTAATCAAGATCTTCAGCAAACGTACGTGACCACTTATCGTACGTCCCGAAAGCACAGCCCGAAACCGTAAAGTAGCCGTTAATGAATTTCCTCTTATCGAGCGCAGCCTGCCCACCCGCCGGAACCGGAAACCGGATGTTCTGAGCCTCTCGGCCTCGGTGCTGGTACAATCGAAGAAAGAAGAAAAGCGGGAGCGCCCATAATGCGGCGGCCAGGGGTAAAAAGCAACCAGCCGCCAGCGCACAGCACCGATCTCCGACGAAAGATAATAAGGGCACCGGAGCGCTTGAAGGCCGGTGGGAAAATAGAATTTGCACCATCCAAGGAATCGTTGAAATTCTTATGGCCCTCCGGGCACCGGAAGGACATTAGGGCCGTTGTTTGAATGTGTTCCCATTCCACTCGCTCGCTTAGTGGCCCCCTAAATCGTACGTTCAACAATAACAGCACTCACCTTGCGAAAAAATGGAGCTCAGGGAAATTCATTACACGACACTGGCCTCGGTGGGTTGCGTCGGAATTGGAAATTGGAATTGGAAACGGGGCGTATAATTAGCGCGTTTGTGTCGCGCTCCGGGTTCGGTTACGGGTGCGTGGAACATATCGTTACGCCACGGGTGAGGAGACGGTGAACACTGTCGTAAAGGGATAATTTGATGAAGGTTGTCACTCGTTATTGCAATGTTTAGTTGTTAGCCGTTTCGGGGGAGAAACATTCAAAGTTGTTTTTTCCCTTCATATTTATGAAGCATAATGAAGCGCGTATGCTTTACTGTTGCGTAGTACATGGGTACTAAAAGAAATACTAACTTCATGCGCTCAATCCAAACTCAACCCCCAACTCAGTGATTATAAACGAAATATCTCAAGCGTTGGGCTTATTTCATGGACTTATTTCTACTCGATTCAAAAATACATCCTCACCAGAACACAGTCCGCTATCGGGAAGACTCTCGCGTTCCGATAGTGGTTCAATTGCACCGCCCGATCGGCTGCACCTAATCAAGATCTTCAGCAAACGTACGTGACCACTTATCGTACGTCCCGAAAGCACAGCCCGAAACCGTAAAGTAGCCGTTAATGAATTTCCTCTTATCGAGCGCAGCCTGCCCACCCGCCGGAACCGGAAACCGGATGTTCTGAGCCTTTCGGCCTCGGCGCTGGTACAATCGAAGAAAGAAGAAAAGCGGGAGCGCCCATAATGCGGCGGCCAGGGGTAAAAAGCAACCAGCCGCCAGCGCACAGCACCGATCTCCGACGAAAGATAATAAGGGCACCGGAGCGCTTGAAGGCCGGTGGGAAAATAGAATTTGCACCATCCCCACCAGCTTCCGGTGTTGCGTGGATACAGCGGGTAAACAGCGTGAAGTGGAGGCTTACCGCCGGAGTGTTTCTTTTTACGCTCGCTCTTTCTCTCTCTCTCTCTCTCTCTCTCTCTCTCTCACCGGATCTTTGTTTCGTTGGTGAGGTGGAGAAGAATTTCATTATCGCTTCCGTCTTGCCGGAAAAGCCTCGGCTATAAATATTGCGAAAATCGATGCCACAGCCGCTCTTTAAAAGAAAATACAGTCAGCGGTGGGGTTCGTTTGGATGAATCATTACTTCGTACGTAGCATTTGGTATAGCAGAAGAAGAATAGCATTTAAAAGAAAATATAATGTGAATCTGCTTCATTTCTATTTTATTTTAGCAAAGTGCATATTTATACAATTCATATGAAAGATAACGTATTTCGAATCTTCCAAGTGCGAGTTATAAACTCAAAAAATTCCAACTGTCAAATGCTTCCCTATCGGTTGCAGTGTTGCCAGCAATTTACTTTTCTTGCCAACAATGTTAGGTTGAATTGAGACAGATTGTCACGAAATTACAAACCACTTGCTTTTGCTCCCATCTAACCCGTCTTTATTAACACCATTTCACGCTCTTAGCGAGGGTTTCACCGTGACGAGACTCTCAACGGTGCCTAGGAGCGAGCGGTAAATTAATTTCCTACGGCTTATTAGGAAATCATCAATTTCTCATAGGTTTCTCTTTTTCATAGCTGCGATCGAAGCTTCCTCGCCTTTTCGCGTTGACACACGATGAAAAGTTTGTAGAATACAATCAACTTGTGTGATAAATAATTAAAGTTTCCGAGTAATTTGCGTCCATGACCGTGCGCTTGTTGGAGAGTCGTATGAAATAATTTCAAAAAAAAAATATATAGGAAAACTCACCGCACAAGAACAAGTTTCGATCATTATGTCATGGAAACTTTGTCTGATCATAGCAACTCCATCAAAACTGCGCGCACTCAAACAAAACTATGTATTTACCATTCCAAAGCGAGTAAATTCGCAACAGACTGCAATAGAAATCCAGTACCGTGCGCACGGCAAAAGCCAAACTCCATCCGGAACTTCACCACAAATAAGTGTTTTCCGGCATTTTCACCGCCACCGCCACCGTACGGTGCAACTTTTCATTCCCCACCCGCGCGTCGTCCCCTTCTTCCACCATCCATCCTCGTCACCGTGATAACGCGCGTTCTTCCTGGAATTATACCGCTTCCGAAAATTGAAGATCGAAGCGACACGAGAACTCCATCCCGCATGTGAAGAAACATCACTCCCGTCACCGTTCATTGCGCGGCGGTAAAGTTCACCTACGCGGCGGCGTGCGATGATTTAGCGGAAATTGATTAGGGCACACACCGTTCCTCCGATTCCGCTCACCGGCTTCTCCGTCCGTTCGTTTTAGTTCGGCAATTTGGCAGCTCGTAGCAGCTGGGAAGTTTCTAACCGCCAGGGGAGCTGAAGCGTTGCGGTAAGAACGCGCAGCATGTGTTGGTTCGCGAGGTCCCGACGGTACCTCTTCGAGCGAATGATTGGGGAATGGCGCAAAGAAATGAACGACCGACAGAGAAGCGTATCGAGGACAAACACCTATCAAAATGGTGGCTGCAAAAAAAAACGTACGTGAAACGATCCGTCGAAACGGAACGGATGCCGATGATTATTTCCCGGAAATCATACCGAACGACGATATTAAAACGATATTTTCTTGGAAAAAGACACCCCAACGCCTGTGTTGAAAATGTGTGTTTACCGTTTACAGCTTGCCGTAATTGATTTAATTGAAATTGAGTCCCTTAAAATAAGAAAAATGTTCTTAATTTCCACCTCAACGAAGCAGCACTGTTCACCACGTACTTTCCCACCGCTAGATAAGTTCGATCACGCTGCAGTTATCTCGAAGCCAACACAATCACGGCGCCGATATCGGAGAAAAACCCATAATTTCCCAACCAATTCTTTTATGACTTTCACCACAGAGGTCTTTTCTCGTCCACCGTCGTGAATTGAAATCGCCCTTTGATTACACACTGTCGGCAATGCGTCAAAACGTTCGCAATTCGTACGGAATAAACGATTCACGGATGAGAGCGCACACGCTGGCGCTCGACCAGGCAGTAGCGTCGAAACCGGAGCTTCTACGCAACACCGATGCGATCGCTCCCGGTGTAAAACGCTTTCCGAAACGCCGCACAGATTCCACCGGCTGGACGTGAGCTGCGTACGCAACCGTCCCCAACACGCGGGCAAACAAAACGCGCCCAACGTGCGGTGATGCAAAAACACGCAAAATCAAATCAAAAGATTTCAATCCACCGGAGATATGCGTGCAGGGCGAGCATAGATTTTGACACCTTCCGAGATGCGGATCCACCGGATCGCTGCGTCGGCCCGAAAACAAAGCAACACGCTACGCTTCCTTCCTGCCAAAGGGACCGTGGTTTTGGGCTGGCCAGCGGGAAGCATTAAAACACCGAACGTCACGGATGTTTCGATGCCGGTGCCGGTGGTGCGGAACGGTTTGCGCGATGTCGGAACCACAACCTTAACGACATTTTGATTCACCTTCGCTGTCGTTTCACTTTGCCGTGCACAAAACAAAAAACAATAGGGCCAAAAAAACGTACACGAGCGCAACGGTGCCGTGGGATCCTGGAACCCGGCATTCGGGAATCCGAGCACGTAGCAAATCGAAGTAAGACGCAATCATTTCGTCAAAATAATACAATAGCACAACGGACACGGTGCGCGAAAGCGCTGGAAGCGGTTTTTTTTCTCTGCGAAACGAAAATGAATTGACCCGGCGCGAAAGTGATGGAGGCGCCTAGTGTTTTATGATAAAAATGCTACGTATACAAAAGAAATGTCATTGTAAACGCATCAAACGCCTGCAGACCTCTAGTTCCATCTTAGAGAATTTCCACCTTAAAGAGACTCCACACTACAAACCCTTCATCAAATATCTCTTACAGGTTGAGTTGAGTGAAAAAAATACTTGTGATCGTAGAACAAAAGGGCCCATTAACCTCCTATTCACGAGTGCGCAACACAAATCCCGCCAAGCCCCAATCGGAAATGCATCGTTTTCCTCGTGCTACACACCCCCAATCATTTAAAGTGACCCACCCTCATGCGATCAACTTTTTTCTCCGAACTTCGGAACCAATTATGATGAACTGGCCGGATCGCTTGCCCCGTCCCCGAGAGCGGGGAGAACGAAGGCCCAAGAAACCTACGTGAAAGTTTAACTTTCCTAACCAGCCGCAAAAACAGCCCCAATACCCAACTACCAACCTAACCTCAAACACAATTACTATAATCAAATCACTTCTCACTCGGGGCCCTTGTTTGCGAGCGAGGAGTGGAGTCAAATGAGTCGTGCCCTTATATAAACACACACGCACACAGACACGCGCTCCGCTCGCTGTTGTGTGTGAGGTTGTGAACTCACAATTTTCCAATTACCCACGAGCGCCCAACTTTGCTAATCAAATTTGGCGAACTAACTCACGGACTTCCCGCAGGCTCCTGAGGTCCCCTGACAGCGTGCGCAACGCCGGTGTGTCCGCTGTCGGTAGTGGTGCCGGAAGCCCAGACACAGCGTTATGATTTTTTCGCGCTGTTTTCCCTTACAATAGAGCCTAGTTACAGAGGCCGGGAAAAAGGTCTTCCCCAAAAATCCCAAGCTGAGGCAAATTGAGAGAGAGTACGGGAACTCCATCCCTCCAAAAACAACCAGAGACCCCGCGGGCAGTAGTGATTAAATCGATCGCCGTTTGCGGTTGTGAGGGCAGCCACATCTCCGGGGGGACACGGCGACACACTCCCCCATTGAAGAACCGTCGTCAAACACGGGACAGACTCATTTCCGAGTGCCTTGCGGTAGGAAACAAGCTAATAAAGTCCCTGCCTTTTATTCTGAGCTGCAGGCTTAAAGTCTCGAAGTTCTTTCCACGAGGAACAAGCTTGAAGCTGGATATGAAAATTTAAACAACTTCCATCCATCCAGCTGCCAGACGACACGATAACGCATGTATTAAATCCAATCACGATCGAAACTGTTTTGCAAATTGAGCTGACAACCTACATCAGATATTCTTTTCCGGCGTTTGGAGTCAAAAGATTACGCCCCTCTATACGCGCCACTCTGTAGCTCATGTTGAAACCCGCTTTAAAGCAGCAATTCGTCCCGATTATAGCTTGCGAGCTCTGATATCTTGATTAGCGGGTTGGAACTCTTAGCGGGCCCATTAACCTCCTATTCACGAGTGCGCAACACAAATCCCGCCAAGCCCCAATCGGAAATGGACATGAGTTCTACACTTTAAAGGTCAAATGGTGGCAACCATGTGCAAGTTTCTTGCACTTCGTTAAGCATTGTATTCGTTTCACATAGAATTAGAATACCGAGTAGAAAACTTCAAATGGAATAAAACATAGTCCATAAAGTGCATAAAAGGTAGTACAAGAAATGGCTAGCCATAGTCCAACTTCTTCCAGCACATCACCACATCGATCAACGAAACTCCCCAACTCATCTATAAATTTTCCTCCCTGCCCTGGGCAACAGCAGGCAATATTATTTTTATCATCCAACCACACCGCACCGAACCGAAGATGAAACGATTTACTTCGCAACAATAATGTTATTCCAGTGCAAAAGACTAATCGAAGCGGATAGCTGTGCACACCGTGCGGTAGGTTCTGTAATCCCTGTCCCATCCCGTTTGGTGATGGTGGAGCGGCCAAACAATATTTTCCCAACAACGAACGCTAAAATAACACATCCGAACACAAACATATCGCCTAAATTTGTCCATCGCCATTAATCGCAGATTGTTTGCCATCCGCCAGGACGCCACATCCAATGCCCGTTCTACGAACCGCTCCTTTTTTATATCTGTTTTTTGTTTTCTTGTTGTTTTTTGTGTTGCTCGCCGACCAGCACATAACTGAGTTTTATCGCCACCATGAACGCTCAAACTACGCCATAGTACATCAATTTGCGGGGTTCCGGAGACCGAGCGCCAGACGATGGAAAATTGGCACATAAAAAAGGCAGCGGCAGAACAAGAAACGAATGGATCCTATCAAATTGCGAGCAGACCCGATGCGTACGGCGTATGGCAGACGCAGGCAGGAGAGTAATAGATCGTGAAAAATTGCGCGTTGCGCTTGCAGAGATTATTAAGAATTCATTCTGGCTGATTTGGTAGGAAGCCATGGGTTCATCCGGCGCCGGATGCAGCTTTAATTCGGACAGGCTTTCGCTCGAGCTCGAGCCACAGTAAACACCACTATAACACGTGGCCATGCTTGAACCATTTATGCCATTTCCATAATCATGTTACATCTTCAGGTGGTAATTAATACTACCACCTTCGCGACGAACTCAACCCCACCTGACGACAGACGCGGTTCATCGATAGCATGCGTCATTAGTTGTGTTCGAGTGGGCTCCGAACCATCTGCGGCACTCCGATCCGAACCGAAAGCCAT